>OY744538.1:84997231-85022231 GCA_963556195.1 Sepiola atlantica | reverse complement strand
TCGCCTACCATTGATTTCTCGCTGGCAACGACCATTGATCTCCTCTGGGAGTTGTGTGGCAATACGTCTCTCCAATGTCCCAGTACTCTCTGCACTCTTCCAGTGGAGGTTTGGTCAGTGCTCTCCCTCATCGGTCCTCTCTCTCTCTTTGACCCTTTACGACTATTTTGTCTGGAGTTTGCCAAGGCCGGTGCCATTTTATTTGGGAGGGGTGCGGGGAAAACAATTTATGATGTTTCTTGCAGTTTTTGTTCCTTAGTGCATGCGGTGGTGTTCTTCCTGTGGTTTTGTTTTCTTCCTGTTGTAACTTCCTTGTAATTGTTTACCATTCGTATCTTATGAGGGTCGGTTTTTTTCACTCGAAGATTTTCCATAAGATTGCAGCTGTTTCGATCATTGCTGTCCTTTGTATGGTCTCAGTAATCCATTTGATTCCAATTTCTCCCAGTCTTTTATTCAGTTTTTTGGGGGACTGTTGTTATAATTATTATTATTATTATTATTATTATTATTATTATTATTATTATTATTATTATTATTATTATTATTATTATTATTCGTAGTAGTAGTAGTAGTGGTAATACTAGTATAAATTGTAATAGTGAAATATGTCTGCCAAGCTCCAGCCTCTGTCACATCGCCACAGTGTTGCTTCTCCGTGCTAGTTTTATGAGAATGTCCATGTACTCCGATGAACTTACTGCACTCTTGATGGCAGAAGATTTTGTACTCTAATAGCTTCTTTCTTTGGACACATTTCCTTTGGAATTCCATTACCTGATCCCTGTTTCCTTTGACCGTTCCAACATGCAGAAATGTCAAATCTCACACTAAACAATTCTTATTTTTTCTTATTGTGCTTTTCTTTGACGATATCGATCAATATCATAAAGTTGAATAATACAATAATGCAATAGTTATTGTGATTTTAAGTAAACAAACAAAAACTCTTTCTTTATGTGAACTGGCGTGCAGAAGAGAAAGGTTTGAGAACCCCTGCGTTGGTTGGTACTTACTCTAGGTTATTCATATTACAAGATAGCCGCGATCCTTAATATGTCGTATTGCTGAATATTTTTTGAGAATTGTAAATAATCTTTCGTAGCTTTGGTCGCAGACAGACGGTCATTAAATCTGTATAATTATTAGAGTATTTGATAATTCTTTGGTTCGGAAAACAACTGTTTCATTCTAAGATTTCTCAATTATCATATGGAGGAGGGATGCTGTTGGACGGTTCGTCGTTTGCGCGTCGGTTTATGCCTCATGAATCGAATTAATGGAAACTGGAATGCAATTCTGTCTAATTGGAAATCAAGAAATATTTTTTTTGTTTTTCTTGTTTTGTTCAACATAAGATTTGTTATGTTGTGTTTAGTGATTTATTTTACTTATGAAATTTGTAAAGAGGTAAGATGAAGGCGAAAGGAAGTAAGTAGGAGATGAGGAAGTGAGGAGGAACAGATAAAACAGATGGATAATAAGAATGGTGCAGAGTATTAGTAAAACAAGAACACGAAGAAGAAAAAGGAAAAAGAAGGAAATAAAAAATGTTGAAGAAGAAAAAGTTTAAGAAGAGGGTAAAAAGTTGACAAAGAAGGAGAAGACAGGACGAGGGAGAAATGATGACACTAATAATAATAATAATAGGAAGAAGAACAAAAAATAAGAAGTAGAAGAAAAGATTGAAAAAAGAAAAAGAACGAGGAGGAGAAGAAAATGCAGGCGTATTAGAAGAAAACGAAGAAGAGGATGATGAAACGGATGATTAAACGAATGATGAAACGAATGGTGAAAAAAAAGATAAAAAAGAAGAAACAAAAGAGAAGAAAACGAAAGAAAAGTAGAAGAAGAATAAGAAGAAAGAAGAAGAAGAAAAGAGTGAAAAATAGAAAAAAAAACGAGGAGGAAGTGAAAATGCAGGCGTATAAGAAGAAAACGAAGAAGAAAAAGATGAATGATAAAAAGATAAAGAAGAAAAAGAAGAAGAAGAAAAAGAAGAAAAAAATCAGAAAGGAAAATCTGATGAGGTTCAAGTAAATAATAATAATAATAATAATAATAATAATAATAATAATAATAATAATAATAATAATAATAATAATAATAATAACAAGAAGAAGAAGAAGAAGAAGTAGACAAACAGAGTAAAATTAGGAATAGGAAGATTGGAGAATATTCATGGCGTAAAAAACAGAACACTTGTTTCTCGCTCACAGCCGTCACCCGCATGACTAACTTAGACAAGGATCAAACCTTCGATGTTAATGTCGATAGTCTGGCGTTTTTCCTATTACGTTAAGGGCGACTAATCATGATATTTTCTACATTTTAATCACTTAGGAAGTGGAGCAATCGAAATAGCAGTGAGCAAAAAAACAAAAAAAACAACAACGAACACGGCAATAACCAATAAAAAGAAATTACATAAAAATACATAAATATTTAGGTGATAAATATCGTACATATTCCATGCAACGCGTCATAGTCTGGGGGAAAAACGCCAGACTATTAACATCAACATCGAAAGTTCGATCTTTGTCATAGTTAGCCATGCTGATGCCGACTGTGAACCAGAAACACGTGCCCATGGATTAGTTTTATGTACGTATACAATTTACAAATGTATATATATTAACAAAAGATACGTCCTATAAATGTAAGGTCGACTAATAATGCAATTTTCTGCATCTTAATAACTTGAAACCCTCGAAATAGTGGTAATCAAAAAAAAACATCGAACGGTGAAATAACCAATAAAAACAATTACATAAAATACGTAAACTATTTAGGTGATAAAAATCATATATATTTTCAGACAATGCGGCATAGCATGAGAGTAAAACGCCAGGCTTTTGACATAACCATCGAAGATTCGATCATTGGATTTTTGTCACCATTTTTCATGCGAGTTTTTTTAATGTATTTTGGCTTGCCGTTACCTTTGTCAAACTCTGTTTTAACTTTTCCCATTCTCCTTTCACATGCCACTGAAATTATGTGTTTTACCTATTACTATTGAATGAACAATTTCTCTGATGATCAACGAGGTTAAGATGAAGACTAT
The DNA here is from genome assembly GCA_963556195.1 of Sepiola atlantica. Taxonomy (NCBI): domain Eukaryota; kingdom Metazoa; phylum Mollusca; class Cephalopoda; order Sepiida; family Sepiolidae; genus Sepiola; species Sepiola atlantica. The sequence goes on along the minus strand of OY744538.1, from coordinate 85,019,164 downwards.
GTCGTTCTCTTGATTTTGCTGTGAAACGCGCGTAAGATGTAGAAACAGTATTGAATTTAGAAATAAATAGACATATAAAAATAAAATATAATTATATACGAAAAGAAATTTGTATGTAAGACAAAGGGAAATTACAGGTATTCGCCGATTAATGAAAGTAAAGAAATTGAAAGAACAGATGAAAATGATGATTATGGATTAATTGTTCCTATAGCCATCTAGCTATAAAATATATATGCTCTAAAGCTTGTAATACAACTTCATTGGGCTTGCAATTTGGACTATTTTCAGATATGATAAAGAGTATATACTTTAATATATTTTTTATGTGAACCAACATATATATATATATATATATATATATATATATATATATATATATATATATATATATATATATATATGACCGGCGGGACAGTTATAAAAGAGGGGCTCTCCTAAAAAGTGGGGGGGCCCGGTTAAACATATGCATATAAAACTTCATTATTGATGACCGTAAAGTGGGTGGGCCAAGTCAAAAAGTGGGGGTGGCTTGAGCCCCCACTGCCTCCCCCCCCCCCTGGTGCCGCCGTCCATGATATATATATATATATATATAAAAGTTGTCTAGTTTTATCCGACCTGGGCGATTATTATATAATTAAGGAAAACAAATGAATTAGAGATTCCTGTAAGTCACCGTTTTGCTAATTAAATTCGTCCATTTTTGGGGGTTGGTGTAGATATTTTAGAAGCACGGTTTATTTTAATATATTGTTAAATATATAGTTTTTCCATTGAATCTTTTCTAATTGCGGGATTGGGAAAGTTCGGTGATTTCTACCACCTTTTACAACCAAATAAACAATTATAAAAAGCAGCTGAGATATGCCCGTTATTTTGAAACGCGTGCAAGAGTTACGTTGCATATTAAACAAATTCGTCTCACCGGTTGTTTTCTTCTTGCGTGGATTGGTTTCGTCCATGTATAGTTTGAAAATACATTTTATAATACTTATAATATATATAAGTATATCTGACTATATAAATATAATATTATTTCATGTACATACATATCATATTACATAGTGATATAATATATTGTATATATGCATTTTCAGTATTTACTTTAACATGTCTCAATACGTAAGTAAAGCTTTGTAGTAAATATGAAAATATAATCATCGCACTTAAGTTTTCGCGATTTATCCTCAGAGAAAATCGTCAGACTAAGTGAACGGATTTTTCTTATCATTTTTTCATATAGGTACGCGGTGTTAAGTCTAGCTCACTAATCAATCAGATTTGTCATTATTTCGCTTTAATAGTTTAATGTTTTCATTAGCCAGTGGCTGAGCTCTCAAACAAAACAATCAGTAATAAAAATATGTGCATTTTTTCCTGAAAATTTTCTGCGGGTATAAAACACCGACGCCTCTTTAAATTTTACTTGGCATAAATATATTTACATATTTTACTATATATAGATATATATATATATATATACATATATATATATATATATATAAATATATATATATATATATATATATATATATATAGATAGAGAGAGAGAGAGAGAGAGAGAGGATGAATAGTAATAATTAAATAAATCAACAAATTTATAACAATTTTCTGGCGTACAATCCTTTCAAAGACGCTTAGGAATCATATTTCATTTTGTTTGTATACATATATATATATATATATATATATATATATATATATATATATGATAATGAAATTCAAATTCAACTATGGTTTAGAAGCGCCGATTGAAACGATAACTTTTAAATTTTAGAATCAGTTAACATGACGCGAGATTTTGTTAAACAAATGAAATATTTATTAAATCATTTTATTTTTTATTTTTCTATGAATCCCAAAATTTTCGGTTTTCAAAAACCTTAATCATGGTAGACAATGCTTTTTTTTCCTCTTCTGGTGTTATGAAGATAGTGTTTTTTTTATTTGTCCGATCCGTAGTTTTCGCGTATATATATATATATATATATATATATATATATATATATATATATATATATGCGTGTGTGTGTGTGTGTGTGTGTGTGTGTGTGAAAAAAAGGCAAACGATAAAAAACACACATTTTTAATACAGGAAAAATCATCAAAGAAAAGGAGAGATTTTACCGGTTTCGTTCGGATCAACGAATGTCCTCAGAATATGTGAAGATTTTTAATTTATTCGATAACGGAAACACATAGGAAAAAGCAAGAACGCACAGAGAAAACGGCATTGACGCGCGCCAATGTTTCATGTTTACGCAATCTTCAGTGTAGGGATGTTAATTCATACGGTTTTCAAGTTGCCACCGAGTCGTAGTCGGGTATCTACGACCGCCCTCAACTAGTATGGACATTAGGAGAGATTTAACAATATAAACGCCAAATTAGCAGGCGATACAGTGGACAGAGGAAGAATATTCGACAACAACAATAAGTTAGTTGGAATCACGCATTTAACCCGTAGTATTACTGATCATTATTAAATTCTCTCACTGTGCACCAATACTTGAAAAGGGGGCTATAATAATATTTTTCTTAAGTAAACAGGAATTATTATCACCTACATACATCGATGTTTAGTGCTTACGCAATCTTCAGTGTAGGGATGTAAATATATATATATATATATATATATATATATATATATATATATATATATATATATATATATATATATAAGAAACTAAGAGTAAAACTTTTAGTAGAAAGAACCTATAGTGAAATGGTAAAAGCTCAATATACGAGATAGAGCAATTATAAAGTTAAATGGACGAAGAGTGATAAACATGCACGAATGTCCAAATTTGAAAAGCCTTGGCTTAAGGAAAGAACAATAAACATAATTTTATTACAGAATACACCCTGTTTTGAACATTTGAAGTTTGAAATAAATTTGGACATTCGTGCATGTTTATCACTCTTCGTCCATTTAACTTTATATATATATATATATATATATATATATATATATATATATATATATATATATATATATATATATATATATATACCATATGTGTGTCCAAATCTATCTATATCTGTCTGTGTCAATATCTAATTCTATTCGACTTCTTCTTGACAATACTATTCGGTTCAGCATAAATCATCACTTTAACTTTTCTTATCCATCTCGCACGCTTCGTTGTAGCACCATTTTTCGTTTTTCTCTTTTTCATTAAAGTTTCGTCATCTCAGTTTTCAGTTCTTCTGTTTCCCATCCCTATTTTGATAAACTCCCCCATAAACTCAAGTTCGTTTTCAAATGCGCAATTATCGATCATCCTATATCAAAACAGGTCGTTTCGATATCAAGCACGTGATCTCAACTCCTTGCTAACATTTTGGTGAAACAATCAAAAACAAAATGGCCGTCTTGAATTACTGCCTGCCATTTCTGATATGCGCACATTAGAAGTGGTAGCAGCAGATTTCAAGCAACAAAATAAGAGTTAAAAATAAAATGTCAAATACACTGTCATATATATATATATATATATATATATATATATATATACATGGGAAGAGAAGGATGAAAGTAATCCGACGTGATGGGAAAATGAAAAAGGAAAACCAAAAAATGGATGTTTTTTATGTGTACATCAACGTTTCGTCTTTATTTATAAGACTTCATCAGGATGATAAAATAGAGAAAAAATGTCATGCAAGTGCAGATACATGTAGGGTAGACATATTGGGAGGAAAAATAGAATTTTCCTCCCAATATGTCTACCCTACATGTATCTGCACTTGCATGACATTTTTTCTCTATTTTATCATCCTGATGAAGTCTTATAAATAAAGACGAAACGTTGATGTACACATAAAAAACATCCATTTTTTGGTTTTCCTTTTTAATTTTCCCATATATATATATATATATATATATATATATATATATATATATATATATATATATATATATATATATATATATATATTTCAGAGGAAACATTTTTTTTAATCAATGATACGGACGGGTGGAAAAATAAGAACATTGCTGAAATTTTATTAAGTCCTTTTCGTCTGACCCTCTAAAAGGAAACGTCAGAATGATAAATTAAAAACTAAGAAAATTGAATGAGATATGAGGGGAAAAAATGTTTCAGTTGGAGAAAACGATTGAGAGAGGAAAAAAATGGTCAGACGATAAGGCCTTAAGAAAAAAAAGTTTTTTTTTGCAATTTTCTTTTTTTTTCCACCCGCCCGTTTCATTGATTAAAAAATTGTTTCCTCTGAAATTTATCCTACGATTTTGTTGTACGCGAAATTTACATATATATATATATATATATATATATATATATATATATATATCGAGAGAGAGAGAGAGAGAGAGAGAGAGTGAAATAAACAGTGAGAATGAAGATTATACAACGACAATATCTATTAGGTCATAAGTTGCTCAAAGCAAGGTGTTTAAAATAAGATAAATGTATTATTCCTTCCATAAGCAATGCCGATAAGATTCTATTCTTGACAAGACATGGGTTAAGAAAGGAAGAATACATTTATTTTATTTGAAACACCTTTTTGAGCAACTGATTTGTAATAGATATTGAATTTTTACAATCTGTATTCTCATCTTTACCTTGTCTATATAATTGCTCTATCTCGTATGTCAAGCATCTATTCTTTGATGATAGGTTTTACTTTAATAGTATCCATTATATCTGTATTATTCCTGTTATATATATATATATATATATATATATATATATATATATATATATATATATATATATATATATATATATATATATATATATATATATGATGGACTCTCCCGTCGATTTCGACGTATGGCTGCCCCACCAGGGGCTGCCCGCGCGTGAATTTGTAATTGCAAGGGTTGCGCAATCCTCAACAACCGCTCTCCTGAGTCGGCATTGCTTGATTCCAATGGCAAGTTGTAATACAAGACGACTGGAAACAATGCCAAGTTAAGCAGAGAGCACATACAGCACCTGGTATTCCCAAATGGTCACCCATTTAGTACTGACCAGGCTCGACACCACCTAACTTCGGTGATCTAATGGGAACACTGTAAAAACATTCTGGTGTCTCGGAATATTTAATTGTTAACGTTTTTTCTAGATATTTGCGAATTCGTTCTTCTAGCATCTAACTGACTCCACGTGCTGCTTTTTAAATTCTCTTCTTTTCTTCAGCTATATTGTTCATTTGTTCATTTTTTTTTGTCATCCGTAATACTCTTCGACGAAATAAACGAAAACGTTCGTGATACATATGGAACATACATCTTTTTAACATAAAAAAGATCGTAAGAAAAATTCATAAAATAAAAAAAGACATAATTAAGCAGGAAAATAGTGTTACTTTTAACAATGTTTGCTAAAACAAAAGAATGTAATATATCCTGATGTTATCGGATTTGTATTTTTTTTCTCCTACCGGCTTGTTGTTGTTATTACAGCCGGGCCAAATGGGGTAGCTGTTGTTTCCCACTATCAAATATGAAGAACGTGAATGCAGCACGTGATTTGTATAAGTGTTTTAAGGGGGAAAAATACAAATCCGATGACATCAGGATATATTACACACCGGGGATGCCAGGTTTTGGCGAAATATCTGTATCACTTTAAACTAACAAAAAAAATGCTAGTTTATAATAAAAAAAGAAGAAAAAAATCGGTTTCGATTTATTATTTTTCTTTTTTATGAAAACAAATTGATATCGCATCTTAATGCTTCAAAAGTTATTTATTTTACCTATTCCTTCTTAAATTTAACAATAGATGCTTTAAAAAAAATATGAACCATAAAACACTTATATATATATATATATTATATTATATATATATATATATATATATATATATATATATATATATTATATATATATGTATATTGTAAATATTTTAAATTATTATAGTATTTTTGTACTTACAAAACCCCTCTTCCCAAACATTGCTTCCGAATGTGTCCCAGTATCGTTTTCTTTTTTTATTGTCGTTTTACTGGCGCTGCTTAGGGTATATGTATTTCGAAAATGGCGGATATGGTATCCATAACTTCTTTAATCTAGAGAGTGCTGTTTTATTCTTGTGGTTGGGCTTTTGATAATTGTTTTTATTTCGAGCAACAGGTTTCTCATATCATTGATACAATGGGATAATTCTTCAGTTTGTCTTCCCTGGAAGTTGTTTTCACATACCTGGTATTTTTGTTGGTTCGGTATTTTTGTTATATCTGCAAAGGTCTTAGTTTTTGCCAACTAAGATATATATATTTTCTCTTTCATTTCAAATTTTTCTGACATCTTTTAAATCGACCTAGACCACTAAAAGAAACTTCAGGAAAAAGTTACTTTTGTCAAAGCCTTCTTTAGTTATTCTGACTTGCTCGTCAGATTTTCTATTTTCTGGCAAAATGTGTTGATTGTTAAATTCTATGGATTGAACTTTTGCATCCAGTCTATGCCAAACAAGTTATTGGCGTTTCTTAATACGAAATTCTCAATCTTTTGGTAGTTCCGTTTAAAGTAAACCTGCTAATAATTTCACCTTGTATTAAATCTTTCCACCAGTCTACATTCTGGCTATTTTGTCGGTTTTAGCAGACTTGGTTTATTCAAACTTTTCCATGTATACAGGTTGATTATCAACAGGTCTAAACCTGAGTGTAGCTGTAAGTAGACCATTGCATTAAGGATGTTTACCTGTACGTACTTTTCGGTTGTTGTCGTGGATTGGACCTGACTTTTATTTCCTTTAGTCATTTTGCAATATGAACTCTTGTGGTCTACTTTATTACATGTTAGACCAGTTTTAAAGCAGTATGAGCAATCAATAACCTAATGAAGAAATCTACAACTGAAAAATAAGCTAGGTGGTATTTTATCCATTTTTGTTTTTAACATAGTTCACCCCAAACAAGGCAGGCCGCCACAGTAAACGTAAGGAGCTACTGAGAAAAAAGGGTGAAGGTTTTTTTTTTGGGGGGGGGAGGGGTCAACCTAATTTAGAAGCTGCACAGCGAGATGCCTGTTTACATTAGTTTTAAATTTATGTCAGTAACGTCAGGAAAGCAGGGAGCAAGGAGGGAGTTCCAGAGTCAAGCAGCACGAAGAAAGAAGCTTTTGGAGTAGAAAGCTTTCCAGCATCTAGGGAAATCCACAGTGAATTGATGGGATTTGGCAGATTTCCGGGTTAGTCTAGTGAAGGTACCAGAGCAGCAAGATCATCAGAGAACAATCCATTGAAGTACTTGTAAAACAGGCACAAGGAAGCAACATTGCGGCGATGGGACAAAAATGAAGCGAATGTTTTATCTTCGTCTGAAGAATTGTCAATTGCACTAGAAATGGCATTTTGAGAAAAAAATCATTTTCGTTCTCGGTACTTTGACCCTTATTGGACATTGTTTGTAGTAGTACTTCGATTTTTAAAATTCTATTCCAATAGAAGTTTTTAGAAATCTTTCATCGGTTTTTAGTTGTTGTTTTCGTAGCCATTCTTCGTTTTTTGTTGTTGTTGTATTTGGTAGTTAACGAGTTCTGCTATAGTTGATTTGAACTCTTCCAGATTTCGGAAGTTTTTTTTTTCGTTTTTATTACGCTGCTAATGTAATATTCATTGTAAAAAGAACAAGGGAAAAGTATAAAACCTTTCATGACCAGCTTTGCCTTATGGCAGGGAGCATTATCCTGCAGAAGTGTGCAACACTGGCAAAACATACTGTTCTAAAACATTGCTATGATATCATGCCGAAAACCATCACGCTACCTTCACCAAATTAACAATTTTTTTTTATGCAGCTAGGATCCAAACTTTCGCCTTGTCTTCTTACAAATAGTTTTACATAACTGCCAAATACATTAAATTTCGATTCGTCACTGAAATAAACTTTTTTCCAATTTTCTTCCGACCATATAACATGCTTTTTTGCGAACGCCAATATAGCTACTTTGTTTTGTTTTTTACTTATTAGCGGCTTTTTCCGAGGAGATCTTGCAAAAAGACTTATTTCGTACAACCTTCTGGACACAGTTTGTCGTGAAACATTCGTGACACCTTCTATTTGTTTAGAAATTTTGCCAGATGTAAAGAAACGGTATTTTAACACTAGGCGTTGTATAACTCTGCCCTCCTTTGCCGTTGTCTTTCTTGGTCTACCAGGTTTCTTTGTGTTTCTTAACCTTCTAGTTTCTTTATAGAGTTTGAGAACTCGGCTTACAACACTTTTTGTACGTTTCACACGTTTTCCGATTTCTTCTATTGTCAACTTTTCCTTTCTTAATTTGACGATTTTTGCTTTGTCGCTTAATCAGTTTTATTTCTTTTTAACATCATTGATACTGCGTGACTTGCCGTAGTGATGATAATTAAAGTTTAGAATATTTTTTTCCATCTTTTTATACAAAAAAAACTACTGTTTTAAACTTTAAACAATTATTTTTCCTTAATGTTCCTTAATGTTGGACACTTGAAATATGTAAAATGGTGGATAATATTAATAATATTATTTTAATTAATTTAGAAATCTCGGTAAAGGCCAACTAGATAATTTAGATATGTAGTGAAATTTTCACAAATATTAAAATATAATTCATTTGGGATTAAGAATATTTTATTTTTGTCCCTTAATTTTGGACGGTACTGTATATAAATATCTATACATACACACACACCCACACACACCCACACACACACACACACATATATATATATATATATATATATATATATATGTGTGTATGTATGTTTATATACACACATATATATATATATATACTATATAATAATTTTCGTAGCAAAGAATATATTAAATTGCTCTGCAGACAATAAACACTCAACGCAGGATTTAATTTATATATTACACGTTAAAATGTTTCACATGCATAGCTTCTAACATATGAAAAGATGGCTGGGCCGAAGACAATACACTTTAACATGTTCAGCCAGATATTTACTTTTTAAAATCGAACTGGGAATTGCGACGCAATGTACATCAGCCACTTGACACGACACAATTATGTATTTTTGATAGCAAGGTTTTTTGTAATTCCTTTGTTTTAATCTTGGATATTTCACAGGAAATGAGCGAAATATTTTGATTGAAACATTTTTACGCTTTTACGTGACGCTGTAGTGATGATATGTGCAAGTACACGTTAGTAAGTGTTATTCTCACGAATTAGACATTACACACACACACACACACACACACACACACATATATATATATATATATATATATATATATATATATATATATATATATATATAGTCTAAAGAAGCTTTGAGTCATTTTAAACAAAAAGAAAATGCAGTTTAAATTCCCAGAGAAACTAACTAAATCAAAGATATCGCAGACTAAGCATTTGCATGAGCCGACCAACCGTTGGGAAATTCATAAAAAAGGAGATATAAGTATCTAACAGTGAAACAAAAACGGGGGACCTTAACCTGAGCGTGAAATATTAAAACGGGGATAATCAGCTGTTTACCATGTAACTGTTTCGGATATTTAAAAAAAAGACTATTATAATATTCATGGCTCTCTAATGGTACCGATCAAACGACCACTTCCCCAATAATCAAATGTAGAAATAATTCAGTTTTAATTTCACTAACATATACATATACATATACATATACATATACATATACATATACATAATAATAATAATAATAATAATAATAATAATAATAATAATAATAATAATAATAATAATAATAATAATCAGGGCCGGCGGGACAGTTATGAAAGTGAGGGGCTTCTCCTAAAAAGTGTGGGGGGCCGGTTAAACACATGCATATCAACTTAATTATTGATGACCCCAAAGTGGGGGGGGCAAGTCAGAAAGTAGGGGGGGATTGAGCCTCCCTGCCCCTCTCCCCGGTGCCGCCGTCCATGATAATGATAATAATAATAATATATCACCCTTAGGACTACAGTGTGATAGTGTATATATATATATATATATATATATATATATATATATATATATATATATATATATATATATAATGTAAAAAGAGAGAAAGACAGAGTGAGAGACTTTTTGTTACATTCAACCACCAAAGGAAACATCAATCTATTACCACAATTTTTATTTGTTAATATTTCTAAATTTTCATCATTTTTCGACTTCGACCAATACCTCTTGTTTTTTTTTCTTCGTCTTACAAAAGACATTTATATTTATTTTTTTTCCAATTTTTTAAATTCTTTCCTATCTTACGCGAGTTTCACAACTTAGTCTATAAACATATATAGTTTTTAATTTAACATCGCTGATCATCAGAGAAATTGTTCATTTCATAGTCATGAAAAACATATCAATCCAAATAAGAAGAAAGGAAGATGATAAAAGACAAAGAAGAAGGATTGATAAACCCAATTGCGAGTTAAATTATTAATCGATATATAGAGACGCCATAGGTAATTGCAAGTAATATGTGTTGCGTTCTATAAGCGAACTAGATCTATATACATTCATCCCAACTTACCCTTATTTTATAGTACTCTAATTAATCGAAGCGTTATTAGTGATTTTTATCCACTTATTCAAGTTTGTTACTATGTAAATTATTCTCGAATTGGCATTATCGAGCTTACCATGGGAGATGTGTTTTTCTACACACTACAAAGCGACTTATTATGTTATCTATGGAATTTGGAAAGCATGGAAAAGAATACTAAAACATTATAAACTCTATAAAAAAAGCACTCAAAAAAGTTTTAAATAAAAAATAGAAAGTAATAAAAACTTTTACCTTCAAGTTAGTGACGATGTTATTTATTAAATTTCAAAAGCAATAAAAAATATCTCGATATATTGTGGCCTCGGTCAGTGCAGGAGTAATTCTTTTAGACTGAGACAATTTTTGTTAGGAAGCTGATTATGGAAGCATTTTTAAAAGTGAGTGATTGTTCAAACGCAAAATAATTACTTACTTGTGAACGCATCACTTACGTGTTGCAATTTGCAATCAGCCATGTGTTCGGTAATTCTTATACCAGTGAACCGGAATAGCTACAAAAATAATAAGAAATAGTAATTCAGAACGATCGAACGAATGAAGTCCGGTATTCCTTTTATTCTGAGAAAAGGGAGCTATTGTTATTTTGACTTGTATATTATGTAGAAAATATTAAGAAAGTCGTAATGAAATAATTTCGGTTATTTAACAGAAATTCCTTATATTAGGAAAAGACTCGGTGAATATCAGTGTGGTGAGAGTAAATAAGTAGGAGTGCATGAAAAAGGTTGCCTCTTTCTGTTTGGGAGATTGTTTTGGGAGAGTCCGTTCATCCGGAGAAAATTGAATAAATATGAGAAAGAAGAAATAAATGCATCATTTCTTGAAACACGCGTGATGGCTTAAGCTAATTGGAGTGAGGAACAGATTATCATATGAAGCTTTTGATTTAAAATCTATAATAGTCAAAGTGGCACGGGAAAACGCTTATACTTTATTGTAAAGATACATGCAACGCAAAAGAGTCTTATGCGTAATCCATTATGTGGCCGATCAGAGGCTTGACTTCCATTAGATTTAGACAAGAAACAACCAAAGGTATGAACAAATGTAAGACATGTATCCTACTGATCATTTATGGACAAAAGGTGATCTTCTAAGCATCTTATAGACTCACATTTTCGCAAAGAACTTTGCAGGAAATTCCGCTCTTAGCGATCAGAGTAACCTACATCAAATATTTCCTCCTATGACCAAAACACTATAAGTAACCCCCGAATAACTCTCTAGAATGTCACCAAAGTTATCACGAACCTCGATGCGAACAAGTTAACTGGTCCCAACAACATTCCGGTCATAGCACTCTAGAAACTGCAACCCGATATAGCTCCCATGCTTAAAAAAACTGTTCAATCGTTGCTTAAAGGAGAAATACTTTCCATGACCTTGGAAGACTTCATTGGTCTGTCCGGTATTTAAAAATACTTGAGATCTTCCCTCTACATCCCAGTACAGAGAGATCAGTCTCTTGTATGTCATGAATAAGTGGCTTGAATCTGTAATAACCCAAAATGATGTGAACAAACCCCAGCGAAAATAATCTTCTTAGTTAAAGGCAATATGGATTTCGTCCTGCAAGATCAACAACAAACGTGCTAACTGTGATATCGCACAGTATCGGTGAAATCTATCGATAGGGTTTTTGTTCCTATGAAAATAGCTCTTGATATACCAAAAGCCTTCGATAAAGTTTGCTTCAATGTTTTCCATCATTCCTTCTCTCGGCAGTCTACATTACGGAGAGTGTTTGGTGTACCGGGGTGTCATCGTCCTGGACAAACGGTCTCTGTGGAAGAAACGGTCTTGCTATTTTCCATTCAAAGACTCTTACTTTCCACAGAGACCGTTTGTCTAGGACGATGACAGCCCGGTACACCAACCAGACTATGTAATGTATAGTTTCTAAATAAAATACATTACATTAGTTTTTGTAGAACTACGATGGAGCACCATGATATATATATATATATATATATATATATATATATATATATATATATCATTCTATTTTTCCTCCCAATATGTCTACCCTACATGTATCTGTACTTGCATGACATTTTTTCTCTATTCTTATAAATAAAGACGAAACGTTGATGTACACATAAAAGACGTCCATTTTTTGGTTTTTCCTTTTTCATTTTCCCATCACGTCGGATTACCTTCATCCTTCTCTTCCCATATATATATATATATATATATATATATATATATATATATATATATATATATATATATATTATAAAGAGTATTTTTAAACTCATAATCTTCATAATATCCAAAGTGTTTCTAATTGTAAGCTTGATAGAATGTGTGTTACAAGATTCAGAGCATATATACTGTATTTCTGCATTCCACTAACCATGGGAAATCAATCCAAAACCATGATTTTTATTAGTTCTTACAATCTCTTTATTTCCGTATTTCGATGAGAGTTTATTCCTCTTTCTTCATCTCACATACAAAATATTATTTTCAAATTTAATATTCATTTTTCGTGTTTCATGAAAAATCCGGACAAATGAAATTTGGCCAGCCTTGTCAATCATTAGTTAGCAAAAGTTCATCAGGACTCAATTTGGAAACTCACCGTATTTTTTTCTCCTGTGTTTTTGAAAGATGTATATTAAATTTGAAAAAAAAACCTTATTTTCAGTGTAAGATGAAGGAAGAATGATAAACTGTCATCGAAATACGAAAATTAAGAGACTGTAAGAACTAATGAAAATCATGGTTTATAATTGTTTTCCTATGGTCAGTGGAATGCTAAAATAAACAAGGTTGGCTCCCTCTACCGTGCTAGTAAACTCCTCACACCTGACATTATCATGTATCTCTACAAAGCCACCATTCGCCCATGCATGGAGTATTGTTGTCACATCTGAGCTCGTGCCTCCTCCACTAGTCTCTCCCTCTTTGACAAGGTCCAAAACAGAATCGCCAACCTAATTGGACCCTCACTGTCAACCAAGCTTCAGCCTCTGTCCCATCGCCGCAATGTGGCATCCTTGTGCTTGTTTTACAAAGACTTCAACGGATTATGTTCCGATGAATTGGCTACTCTGGTTCCCACTCGACGTAAATTCCCTAGACTAACTCGACAATCAACTAAATCTCATTTATTCACTGTGGAGGTCCCCAGATGTCGGAGAGCCTTCTACTCAAATAGCTTCTTTCCTCGTACTGCTGGCCCCTGGAACTCTCTCCCTGACTCCTGTTTCTCCGACAGAACAGACATGCAGAAGTTTAAAACTAATGTAAACAGACATCTTGCTGCGCAGATCCCAAGTTAGGTTGACCCCCCTTCCTTCTCCTCTTTTCTTTTCTCAGTAGCCCCTTGCGTCTACAGTGGCGGCTTGCCTTGTTTGGGGTGAACCATGTTAAATATATATATATATATATATATATATATATATATATATATATATATATGAATATTTGATTTACTTCATTTTTGAACATTTGCAACGCTGTCTTCACGAAAACCCTGATTTTCCATCTTTAAATCCCCTTTCATCGGACACCTTATGAACGGATATTCAACAACTGGACAGACTCCATATTTTTTTTACATGCGCACTCTTACTCACCATTACTTAATATTTTTTGGGAATTTTAAATTTTTGATTTTCCACTGCCAACTTATCCATCTATGTAATTCCTCTGGTGATAAGATATCAATCTTTGAAAAGCCTTGGCTTAAGGAAAGAAAAATAAACATATTTTAACCGAGTACACCTTGCTTTAACAATCGAAGTTGAAATAGATTTGTCATTCGTACACATTTATCCCTCTTCTTTCATTTATCTTTATATATATATATATATATATATATATATATATGTAAATTCCCGAAACAGTTTTTCATGGTAAACAACTGATGATCCCTTAAAATAGTGTTAGAAACAAACTAATATAATAACTGTTAAAAATAAATTGACTTACATGAGTGATTTTCTACTGGAAGACTTGAGACTATAAGTTTTTTAATTTTTTTTAATTTTTAATTTTTTAAATTTTTTATTTTTTTTTATTATTTTTTTTATATAGTTTTAATGGTTGAGAAACTTCCGAGACTATATATATATATATATATATATATATATATATATATATATATATATATATATATATATATATATATTGTATTTTCTGATAATGTTTTTACCTCGTTCATTTAAAGCCACTATTTTTCCACTGCAACATTTTCACATATTAATTGTTAGACCAATAGATGATACAGTTACATCTCTTTAAACCATAGCTACAAACAAAACTCGTAGATTTGTTCAAAACAGTCTGCAATATGATTAGCCCGCATATTCGAAATTTATCACCATTTAAACAAACTCGATTTCCCAAAATTAACCCAAGCGTTTTATTGATTTTTGTCTGCTTCACCAGTCGAGCAGCCAACTGTTCATTAAGTTTGATTCGCCTGACCAAAACCACTTGACTTAATATAAAACCGGCGCATCTCTGCTTGACGATCGGCGTTTTACTGCCAATAGTTTAACTTTTAACGGATGTGATAGCGGCTAATCGTGCGGTGGGAAATACGAGTGGAATGATTGAAGCCTTTTTTTATTGAAGAAATATTGATCGACCTATAAGTTTTCAGAGTTATTGATCTGCAATATTCATTCCATAAAATGAACATAGACAATGTAATATAATTAAGAGATTAAGTGTTTGCTGGATGGGTAGATATTACTAATATACTGTTAAAGTTAGCTTGTTATTATCATTATTGTTGTACTAAAAAAAGGCTTAAATGCATGTCGTTTTGAAGCTAATCACGTTGCGCCCCTTTAGTTTACGAGCAATGTCATAAGCGGCCTTTCTTTTTTATAGCCGTTATTGTAAGCGATCTTGCTTCCTGTATGCGCAGTGATTTGAACTATTTCTAGTAAGTAATACACATTTAAAGTGAAGTGTATTTATTTTTTTCCAGATGCAAATTATCGACGGAGTATTATTATTATTTTCTTTACAAACGAGTCACCGCTTATTAAAACCCAAATGACACTCAGACATAAGGATATTGCGTTTGTCACGTAGACGGTAAAACACCGAGGGGATAATTAATGATGGTTGTATCTGGCCAGAAATTGATTATTTAAGAGGCCGTCTCAACAATATTTTTTTATATTGTACTTGAAAACAGCAATGTTGTAGTCATCCAGGAAGCAATCCCGTGGTACTGTGTTTCACAGATGGTCAGTTTTACGAAATAAACTTTGCTCATGGAAGTTTGACTTAGTTTTATGTACACAGAAGGAGAAAGGGAATTTATTGAAACTAGTCGTATCTAGACGAGTTTTTTGTTATGAATATTTTACAATAGGGACCATAGATTGAAGCTCAGTCGAACAGCTACGATGGAAATAATGATAGAGTAGAGAAAGACTGGCAACGTTTCTTCTATAATAAAAGAGGCTGTGGTGAGGAGAATAAGATATCACCCAATTGATTGGGAAGTCGGTTTTGTACTCTTTAAAGGCATGAAATCGTGTCGTGTGCCCCCCTCCTCTGCAGATGTGGCAACATAACTGTATCTTATGACGTATTTGACTCTTATACAGGTAAAGGATTGCGCCTGGAGTGAGATACTTTTTGGAGTGGTAAGATCAGTGAGGTACCATTTGAAACAATATAGCTAGTTAGTTAGCTTAGTCATGTTAAATAGCGGAGATATTAAGGTTTTTACCCGGCCTAATAAAACCGGTATTGTCCGGGCCTTAGAGTCTGGATTTACACCGGTCTATCGGGGGTTACCGGTCCTGTGCAGTTCTAGGAGGTCCACCCTCCCAGGCTTTGCCTCCCCTCTTTGGGGAGTAGTAAGTTTATTGCTTACTGTCTGAGGTGCCTCTACCGGGGAATGCCGACGGGGATGCCCATGCAATTTTTAAACAGCCAGAGTGCTCAAATTCTCAAGCGCTGGTTCTTTCCCACTTTCCCGACCTTGTGTCACATCTTACCTTGTGGAAGGAAGATAAATATTTTAGGTTCTGTTACATGTGATCCACTGTAGTGACAATTTAAATTTCAACTTCTAGAAGATTGTAACCTAGAACCGATTTTACTCAACAACTTTATCCGTTGCGCCATTTAGCTAATTGAACTTTAAACGTTTTAAATGTAATGTATGTATTTCTACTTATTAATATATATATATATATATATATATATATATATATATATATATATATATATATATATATATATATATATACATATATATGTAGAAATAAAAATGGAATAAAGAATAAGCAATTCAACAACTAACAAAAATAAACTCAAAAACTCATGTTGTAAAGTTCCACCGAAATATTTCGGTCGTAGATACGGCCATTTTCGATCGGTTAATAAACTTTATTTCCGATCGAAAATGGCCGTATCTACGACCGAAATATCTCGGTGGAACTTTACAACATAAGTGTTTGAGTTTATTTTTGTTAGTTGTTGAATTGCTTATTCTTTATTCCATTTTTATTTCTACATATTGTCTAAAACATTGTTTCTTTTTTTCCCATATATATATATATATATATATATATATATATATATATATATATATATATATATATATATATATATATATATATATATATATAAATATATATATATAATCATGTTGTATGAACAAGATTCTTGTATTGTAGACATTGGTTTCCCTGATATATTTCTAATTAGAATACTTTCCAGAAAGAGATTGAGTACTTACGTGAAGGACAACGTCAAGGTTGCCAACTTCCTAAGTTAAAGCATTGGCAACTAACGCGTTGTTAACGAGAAAACCACCGTAACTCCCATATGAATATATTCACTTACTTATATATTTTGTCAGAACTCGAACATCTGATAAACTTATTTTTTAATTTTCAAATGAAGTATTTACACCAATGCTTTTTTCCTTCTGATGAAAATGCATGTTTCTTTGAAAAACCATGGTTTGAAGGACTTTTTTTATGAACTAATTTCTGCAGTATTGTTTCAATATAATGAACTTATAAAGTATATAGCTTTACAACTATTTTATTATAATTAATCCTTCATAATAATGCTCTATTCGCAATATTGAACATGTCTTTATCGGATCAGGAATTAATATATTTTTTATAATATTTAAAATAATATATATATATATATATATATTTATATATATATATATATATATATATATATATATATATATATATATATATAGAGAGAGAGAGAGAGAGAGAGAGAGAGAGAGAGTGAGTGAGAGAGATATAGATGGGGAGACAGCTTATATACATGTCTACCGATTGGAGATTATATAGAATTTAAATTACTTTGTTACATGTTAATTGATGGTTGTTTAGGGGTTGAATACCAGACTTCGAAGTAAAAAGTGAGTTGGAAATTGGGTTCGAATCCTTTAACCGGCAGTAATCATCATCTCCTACACTGAAGATTACGTAAGCGTGAAACACATATGTCTGTAGGTTAAAATAATAAATATTTCTCTAAAAAAATATTATACACACACACACACACATACATATATATATATATATATATATATATATATATATATATATATATATATATATACTATTGTACACCGTCAAAAATGACAGTAAAAATATTCTACACTAATGTTCGCACTCTCCATTTATATTACTATAATATATATCATCATAGAATTTTGACAGTGATTTATTTTTTTAGATATAAATTATTTCCAACTCTGATTACCTAAAGGAAAGACACCAACCATTAACGTGTATTATAGCGTGGAGGATGGCTTCCCGAATTCATTTTATGCGGCAAAGTAAGTGTGATGTTTTATCTAACCCCCTCGCTTACTCTCATCACTTGAAATTATGAAGTAGTGTCCGGATGGATATATATATATATATATATATATATATATATATATATATATATATATATATATAGTAATCCAGGTATGGTAAAAATCCACAGGGTAGAAATCCAAAGGGAATCAAACCGGGTTTATAAAAGAGTGCTCAATAAAAAATATAGAGCTGTATTGTGAATGCTTTTATTCAAACATGTACAAGGTCTGCTACACTGGCACGTCGATGTTATCGATCTACAGATCGAACGTGCCAGTGTAGCAGACCTTGTACATGTTTGAATAAAAGCATTCACTATATATATATATATATATTCTTTTCTTTAGTGTTGTAGGAAAACATCCAACGGAGTGTTTAATAATTAAACAACAAGAGCATACTATTTTTTAATTAATTGTGCTAGATAAGATCATGTTAAAGCAACGTGATACCACCAGTTTCGAGCTGTAGCGGTCTCAGAAAACGAAACATAATGCAGCTCCCTTCAATAGTCAACTTCTAAACATGATTGACGAGACTTGTCACTTTCTTAACGTAAAATTATGTTTCCTTTCTGATGTTACTATGTTGATCTAATCTTATCTTCTACCACACAATTAATATATATATATATATATATATTTTAAATATTAAAGTGTTTTCATACCTACAAACGGTGTCGTTTGGAGTTTTCTACCCTCATAAGTGAAGGAGTGGCGGTGGCAGGCGATCGTATGAGCTCAAACGCAGTTCGTAGATTGAGCCTAGAGTCACGAGCCTTACGCCCATGCCCACGCGGCCGCGGGAAATCGCCACAAACAGTAATTGAAATTAACGTACACTTACCCGAGAGGCGAAGGCAAGCCTCTTGTTCTCGAAAGTGTTCGATGCTCGAAAAAATAAAAATAATAAAATAAAACCATGGTTATTGGAATATAATATGAACTGACTTATATATATATATATATATATATATATATATATATATATATATATATATATATATATATATATATATTATAATATAAAATGAAGTAATAAAATAAGGTGTCAGTCAAATTTTATTAGAATTCAAAGTTCAAGCAAAGTATCCTTAAGTCCTTAGCTCATGAGTTTTCAAAGATAATTCTTCTCTTCAGAGGACCATTACCGCAGTTATACTACTACAGGTAATAAAATTACGCTTTGAAAATATATAAAATTATATACACAAATACATAAAAATACATAACATAAAACATATCAACCCAAAAAATACTTTTTGTTGAATCCATACAGTCCATGCAGGTCATACATATTGAGAAGCATAATCAGGAAAGACATTACTCCAAGTTATAAACAGCAGTAAACTTGGAATAATGCTTTGCATGAACTTTGAATTCTAATAAAATTTGATTGACACCTTATTTTATTACTTCATTTCATATTATAATATTAATGTTCTATCCAGTATATTGAGCTTCAGTGTTTATCCGGATGTTTCACTAATTATAAGATATTAGTTGACGCTTATATCTTTTGTTGGATTGCTTCATATATATATATATATATATATATATATATATATATATATATATATATATATATATATATATATATGTAAGTATATGCATGTATATACATGTATATGTATATATTGGAGCATATGTGTGTGTGTGTGTGTTTGTATTTAGGCAATATACGATCATTAAAGGATATCCTGTTTTAACCGATCGATAACCTCTACTGGTTCAATCTATCATCATATTTGTCATGCTTGCAAGTCACTTAATGGCTCGTGATGGAAGAAAATGCATATTAATACGCAACACCCCACCAGCGTTCAGCGTTTCTTTTGATGACTGATTTAATGAATCCGATTAACAACGCCTCGAG
Source organism: Sepiola atlantica (assembly GCA_963556195.1). Taxonomy (NCBI): domain Eukaryota; kingdom Metazoa; phylum Mollusca; class Cephalopoda; order Sepiida; family Sepiolidae; genus Sepiola; species Sepiola atlantica. The sequence continues at coordinate 84,998,949 of OY744538.1, read as the reverse complement.
GATGAGAACTCTCACAATGCAATTGAAGTATGATGTTTATGTTTGCTAATAGTTTTAACTCCACGAGACAGCAAAATAATAAATTCATCTCAATACTATTCACATTTTTGACACCTTAAGACAAGTAATAGTTGTCGAAACAGCCGAGATGCATGCAAATTATAATTGTACGTAGTCTTTATTCACTCTTGTAAAAAAAGATCAAATTGCTGGTTTACACGTCTGAGCGAGTGCTTTGAATCGGAAGAAGCTATCGATCGTGTTTCAACTAACATGCTGTATAGTCTCTCTATATAAGTGTGTGCGCTGTTAGTGTGTTCCCTATAGAAAAAAAAGGTTAGAGAAAGTACACACCATCTCAAGTATATTCGTATGTAAAATTTACCGGGTAAGACAATTGACGTATCCTCGATTTCTATAAGTATTGTCGTTTTGTTTTACGGCATATCAACCTTTGCGGATTATTTACTGCCGAATACGGTTATTTTGGTAAAAGTCGTTATGCCGTCGCGTTAGATTCAGCAAGTGTTTTGAGAAGATGCGATGTGTAACACAAATTAAGGAGTGGTTCAACCGATTAAAAAATGGTCGCACATCAGCGGAAGACTTCTAGAGGTCTGGATCCCTTGGCTAAGTGTGTGCAAGCACAAGGGTCCTACTTTGAAGATGATTAGGGTGCCAGCCCCGTCACGTATTTGAAATATTTTTATGGCCTAAGGTCGAATACGTTTTAGACAGACCTCCTATGTATGGATATGTTTTGTGTATATATATATATGTGTTTTTGTTATATATATGTATGGGTGTGTGTGTTTGTTATATATATGTATGGATGTGTGTGTTTGTTATACATATATGTATGGGTATGTGTGTTTGTTATATATATGTATGGGTGTGTGTGTTGTTTATATATGTGTGTATGTGTATGTGTGTTTGTTATATATATGTATTGGTATGTGTGTTTGTTATATATATGTATGGTATCTGTGTTAGTTATATATATATGTATGTGTATGTGTGTTTGTTATATATATGTATGGGTATGTGTTTTTGTTATATATATGTATGGGTATGTGTGTTTGTTTTTCTGTTATATATATGGGTATATGTGTTTTTGTTATATGTATGTATGTGTGTGTGTGTTTGTTATATATATGTATGGGTATGTGTGTTTGTTGTTTTGTTATATATATATATGGGTGTGTGTGTGTTTGTTATATGTATGTATGGGTGTGTGAGTTTGTTATATGTATGTGTGTTTTAGTTATATATATGGGTATATGTGTTTGCTATATATATATATATATATCTATATATATATGTATGTATGGACGTGTGTGTGTTTGTTATGTATATATGTATGGATATAGACAGGCCTAGTCTATAAAATATATTTTCGAACTCATTATTTTGTTTGTGATTATCATATAATATTTATCTCGCTTTTTAACACTCGAATATTTTGAGCGATTTCAATTAAGAAAACAATAAATATAATATTTCTCTATCTCTTTAACACTCGAGTATTATCAAAAACTCTTTTTTTTAAATACCTCCTTAAAATCGGTTTCCCCAAAAGATACTCTCCCCAAAACTAGATCCCTAAAATGTATACTTTTCGCTTAATATTCATTTAGACTTAATTACAATTCAGCAATGGTTTTCATAAATGAAGTCGGTTGGGGTCCTATGAACTATTACAGATGCAGCAGTCCATA
>OY744538.1:84977231-84992231 GCA_963556195.1 Sepiola atlantica | reverse complement strand
CCACCGGTTAACACCTGAGAACCGCATAATTGCTCGCCGCGTCGAGAGATTGACACGAAAGATTGTGAAAAGAGAGAGCTCCGTGGTCTTTAATGACGCTTGCATATATATATATATATATATATATATATATATATATATATATATATATATATATATATATATATATATATGCAAGCGTCATTAAAGACCAATATATTAAGATATATATATATATATATATATATATATATATATATGTGTGTGTGTGGGTGTGTGTGTGTGTCTGTGTATATTCATGTATGCATGTGTGTAGCTTTGATGTAGCATTTCAGCTGATTTCAGCTGAGTTGGATCGTCATCAAAATTAATATTAGTCTATATTAGGTGAACCTAGAATTGTTTACATTAACGGTTTTGGTTTTAGTTTTTCAAAGTTTTATTGAACGTGATATACAATTCACTAAGGTAGTCTATTGAAGACATGTCGAATTTATCATTATAAACACATACGTGTTCTTCAATAGACACATCAGATAATAATGTTTTTAAAAAATAAATTAGAAATATTCGTTGAATTATATATATATAGAGATTCATTTATATATATATATTTATTTATTTTGGTACAGAAAAATTAGTACAATATTCGTACAATCGGTTTCAAGCACGGAAGGACTTAGCAATCCGGTTCTCTTCAGCTTCTGTTGTCCTCCCCAGAAAACAGAGGCTGAAGAGAGCCGGATAGCTAAGTCCTTCTGTGCTTGAAACCGACGGTACTAATGTTGTACTAATTTTTCTGTACCAATATTAATAAATATAACGCTCTGAATTTTTATTTGTAATTTTCATTCTCAATCAAAAACTCTGCTGGGATTTTCCTTGTTATATTACAAAGAATATATATATATATATATATATATATATATATATATATATATATATATATATTATCAACTGACAAGTACAAAATTTATCGAGGTTTTGTTCGAGTTTGACTTTTGAATCGAAACGAGACGATCCTTGCTCTGCTTGCTTGGTTCCACAATAGCGGCTTGAGAATCGGCTTGCGCCGTGTCAGATGTTTTACTTTGATGGTGGTGGGCGATTTATCTTTGATTGTCATCTTAAAACTGAGGGTTTTTTTTCGTGCTTTTGACTTGCCGCTTTTTATTTTTTGGGCCATTTTTCTTCTTATTTTTTTAACACTCTGCTTGTTTTTTATTGTTAAATTATTGTTCTTTGAGGGCGAAAGACAGCTTTTTTTTGCGAAACGCGCGTATGACGGAATGAAAAAGAATATAGACATTCGCTGAAATAAAGGAAAAAAATTAAAATTATTATTGCGGATTAAAGTGTTTTGTCATTGGAATGAAATAAACAAGTATATATGCTCTGAAGCCGGAAACTTCATTGAAAAAATAGCTCATATTATAAGGGATATTTACTTTTAAAATATATATTTTATATAAACTAATGTATAAATATATATATATATATATATATATATATATATATATATATAATTAATACCTTTTCCATGGGGGTGGGTAAAATTCATTTCCCGAACATAACAGTTTGCGCCACTTTTATGTCTCTTTACAAAGATGGAATTCAAGATATAATGAAACTAAACCTTATGTCTAGAATTCTTATTCCAATTTAAATCAAAATGTATTGCCAATTTTAATTCTTGCAATTATTAAGGGTTAAGCTTAATGGGGTAAAACAATTCAAATACAGGGACTCTTGTTTATTACTGTCTAATATTTTTGGATCAAATTTCATGCAAATCTGAAATATTTAAATTTCTAAATGTTAAAAATCGTTTAACATACTTAAAAGGTACTGAAATTTTGGCACTATTTATTAATTGATATCTAATAACTGTTGTGAAATTTTCACAAAAATTGGAGTCATCTGAATTTTCACAAAATGAGTCTACTCCATTTGCATAAAACTAAATTAAACTAAATATAACCCACATTACCAGCACTTATTCTAAGCCATTGTATACCAAAATTCGTGATTATCGGTTAATTAGGTGCGAATTCTGTACATATAAATATATAAAAATATACACATATACGGTACAATCACGTTGACACACCGGTTCCCGTTAGATCACCGAAATATTTCTAGTCTGATTGAACATTTCAAAATAAAATAAATAGTTTGATCAAGAGAAATTCAGAGAAAAGATATTCAGATAACACATCTCTCAAAAAGTCCAGGGTCTAACAAATAAAGCACACATTTTAGGTAAATTTCGAGTTTATTCATCAACATAGTCTCATTCTATTGTGATACACATGTCTTAATGCTTCTCTAACAATCCTATGCTTTTTTGTATTTGTCTTTGGCCTCAAAATACTTCTCAGTTTCCAATATTATTTGGAGCTACATATCTTCCTTTGAACATGGTTTTGAGGTCTGTGAACAGCTAGTATCACTGGGACTGATACCCGGAGAATGAAGTGGGTGCAACAGCAATTCGAGATGCAATTCATGCACTTTTGCCGTCGTTGAGATGGACTTGCGATACGGTGCATTGTCTTGATGATATAGTATTTGTATGTTCATCATTTGAGGAAGTGTTTTCACGATTTCTTCTTTCAGATGCAGCAATATTGCTACATAATATTCGCTATTGATGATTTTTTCTGTTTCAAGGTAATCGATGAAATAAATACCTTATGCTTTCAAAATCTTGCATGCTAATGTTTACATCTTTGGTCGCTTTGGGCGGCTTTCATCTGCTGTTGTCTACTCATTATGACCCCTTTACCCTAAGTCTAACTTAACCGGACATATGTAGACAAGATTCAGAAAAGTTGATAACGATCGTGTGCACGCATTGCGCGTGACTAGCGATGCTATTTTTCAGTGTAAAAGACCTTTCTGTTGTATGCCTCGTTCTCTAACAACTAAACCAACATAACTGGCAAAGTAATGTCTATTGGTTTATCTTATTCGAAACGCATATTACGCCCATGAGGCGTCGATAATCATTATTCCAAATTCCATCAATGCAATTTATTTACAGTGTGTAAGTTAGATGTTCCCCTTGCATGTCTCCTGCTCTAACCAATGAATTAAACCGTCTGGCGCCACACCGTGTACTCTCGCGTCTTAAACTATGCGTACGTGTATTATGTTATAATGCATGCGTATAAATGTCTATCTTCGTATAATTTTATCGCTTACTTGATTCGCCCAACCTTAATATCAAATAAGTGAGCTTAATGCATCTGACTATATTTGAACTAGGTTTACCGATTCCCATAGTCTGCGTCGATAACAAATATACTAAATACCACCAATTCAATTTGTTTTCAGTGTATATCGCCCATGAGGCGTCGATAAACATTTCGCCAACTTCAAATCATGTAATTTATTTACAGTGGCATCCACTGTAAAGCCTCTCTGTGGCACGTATCGTTCTCTATCCAGTAAACTAAACGCGCGAACACCGTAATATAGCTGTGTGTACGGTTTATTTAATTCTCATATAAAACCTATGATAAGCTATTAACCGCTGAGCTACATTCCAATCCTCCACTCTATAATAAAGGTCAATGTGTCTTATTAAGATTATTTGAACTACTGTTCTGATCTTGGATGTAATTCTCACAAAGTTTCGAACGATGCAATGTCCGATCTTCTTCAGGTGCATCTTGTCGAACTCGGGAATCTTTATGTCGAACTTGAGAATTTTGATGAACTCGGGAATCTGTACGAAATTTCGAACAGAACCATTCATTTTATCCAAGGGGGTAGTTTGCTCTCGTCCTGTCAGCCATGGTCGAGTAAAAGCATTAAGTAATTCGTAATTGTATTTTTATTATTGTAAGCACTAAATATTGCACCGACAACCTCCACAAAACTTTCGCCTAGAACTGATTAGAACTTAGCACTTATATTCGTTACGTCACAGGTCTTGGCGAAATGTTACGAGAATAACATCGTAGATTAGGAAACTAGTCCGAATAATACAAATAATACCACCCTATTTCTAAAAAATTCCGAGCACAAAAGACCAATGTGTAATTACTTGTATATTTTAATATGGAATGTTTAATATATGGAAGAGTGGATGAGCATATAAACATACTATTATAATATACGGTTCATTTACTTTTCGATAAAACTTCCTACACCAAAGATTACAGTCTTGTGAATCGAACGAAATATCGGTTCTACTTTATATATGTGTTCCTGTTTTTTTCTATAAGTCTTTTTCATGAGTAGTCTACTATTTTATTTAGCAAACATTCCATTTCATCGTAAATGTTATTTCTTATTAATATATATATATATATATATATATATATATATATATATATATATATATATATAATATGAAACTTAAAGTATACTTTTAGTAAATAGAACCTATAGTGAAATGGTTTAAGCTCAATATACGAGATAGAGCATTTATAAAGATAGATGAAATAAGAGGGATTAAACATGTACAAATGACAAATTTATTCCAACTTCGATTGTTCAATGCAAGGTGTATTCGGTAAAAACATGTTTATTATTCTTTCCTTAAGCCAAGGCTTTTCAAAGATAAAAAAAATGATCATCAGAGGAATTACATAGATAGATAAGTTGGCAGTGGAAAAGCCAAAATTCAAAATTTGAAAAAAATATTAAGTAATAGAGAGTGAGAATGTGCGTGGAAAAAGATATGGGGTATGTCCAGTTGGTAAATGTCCGTTGATAAGGAGTCCAGTGAAAGGAGATTTAAAGATGGAAAAGAAGGGGTTTCGTGAAGGCAGCATTGACAAAATTCAAGAATGAAGTAAATCCAATAGAGAGATGTTTAGTTCAGTCGTAGGTGGAAAGAATAATAAACATGTTTTTACTGAGTACACCTTGCATTGAACAATCGAAGTTGAAATAAATGTGTCATTCGTACATGTTTATCCCTCTTCTTTCATCTATCTTTATATATATATATATATATATATATATATATATATATATATATATGTGATTTTATGAAGGCTTACCAAAGCATTCCTTTCAGGACACCAATGATCACCATTAAAGATATTTTTTCTTACAAATATTATTTATTCAAATTAAATTTAAATTTGATTTGAATAAATAATATTTGTAAGAAAAAATATCTTTAATGGTGATCATTGGTGTCCTGAAAGGAATGCTTTGGTAAGCCTTCATAAAATCACATATAAATGCTCTGTACTCTGTAATCGAGTATCATCGAGCTTGTTTTTATTGGAACAACCCCGGTCTTCACTGAATGATCTATTTTATAAGTGAAATATATATATATATATATATATATATATATATATATATATATATATATATATATATAGTGCGTCAGGTTATATTGAAAATGAATCGTAAAGTGCTCGATCGCAGAAAAGAAGATACAGATTATTTATTTAAAAACTATACGTAACATATTGCAGATGCGTACCGCGGTTTCATCCAGATAGAGTTACTTTGTTAACTTATACAAGTCGTCTATAGTCCATACGGAATCTTCAGCGACTCAGCATGAACACAACAGAGATACATGGCGTTTGAATTCACCGTTAAACAGTGCAATGCTGGTTTTGAATATGTTTATTTATATTTCTAATTCTGTGTTTGCTAACGAACTCAATTTCGCTTTCGGTTGAATTTATCAGACTACATGTAGGTCTACTTCTAAAATAAGGCGCGTGGTCTTTTAAGGTCAGAAAGCCTCTTTTGGGGTCAATTGGTTGGCCTTGTAGTAAATTGAAAGTCTGGCTGCAAAGTTCATTGCTGCTTCATTGATAATGTTGTGGGTGTGTGCCAATTGATATTTGTTTGTTATATTGTCTATTGTTAGTTGTTTATATTAATCTTTTTTTAACTTCATCAATGTTTCTGGTCTCATCTGCCAATAAGGTGAATCTACCATTTTTCCTCCAGCCCAAAAGTAGTTATAGTGCATAAATCTCTGATATATCTACACAATGTTGCAGACAACACATACACAATAGGCAAATAAACTTTATTTGGTTTACCCCCTCTTATTCCCACAGTGTCAAATATAGCATAGGCAAACAGTTTCTGTAATTAATAGACAAACACTTCTCACCATCTAATAAGCTTCATAAACTTATCAATAGAAATACGACCAAAACAAATTATTCTTGCTTTCCATCCGTAGGATCTATTCTAGCTTCACAACTAACAACATCAATCGTGTCTCCCAAAATCTGATACTCATGCAAAAGAGGAGAAGTTTACCCCTTTAGAGCCGGTTGAACAGTCAGTTTCATAGTGTATAAAGCCAAATGCATATTCGGTGTAGATACAAAGAAGAAAGAAATTTACATCGGAATGACTCATGGAAGTTTCAAACAATGGCTCTACGCTCACAATAACACCTTCAGATATTAGAAGAAAAGAGCACATCACCGCTCTAAAAACCACTATATAGAGACTCAAGAGGTCTAACACTCCTTATAAAATAGAAAGTTTATCGCCCTACCTCTAGGAATTGCCGACTATGCACTACTAAAAACTTCAGGATCATACAGGCTATCAATAACCCTTCCATAAACTCTATAACACTTTTAAAAGTAGTTCTTCGAAAATGTCCCTACAAAGAGAATTTCTACTAGATGAACTAGCAACGAAAATACATAATTCACTAATAACCGAATAAGATCAATGATCTCTACATCATAGAAAATATCTGACATACATACCCAACCTCAAGCTTTTCTAAAATTGATCATTTTGTTATGTACAACATAACAACCCGCCCCCAGATATATCGCACATACCACAACCACACACCCCTACCAATAGGTGTACGGGCGAAACTAAGAATATAATCAAGCACTATTTAAGACTTCTACCCGGTTATGGCTAATGCACGTCCATGTATTAAATAAAGGGTTCAATTTCGTATAGATTCCCGAGTTTAACATAAAAATTCAAAAATTCAACAAGATGCACCCGAAAGAACGTCGAAGGTTACATCGGATGAAACGTTGTGAGAATAGCATCCGAAATGAGAACAGTAATTCTAAAACCATCCAAATAATGCAAATAATCAAGCCTCATCTAAAGATTCGCAAATAAAAAACCTGTTTCGTATGTTCCTCTTGAAACACCCAACCAAACATACTGACACCGTTATGTGCACTTTTATGCTTTCTTCTATCTGAATATTACGCCTACAAGGCGTCGATAACTATGAATCTAACAATTCTGGCATGCACATTATTTACTGAATGCATAAGTGTAACTTTTCTGTTACATGTGGTGTGCGCTAACAATTCTATTAAACCCGCTAGAACCGATATGCGTACTAATATATCTTCTACTGTTCACATATTACGCCTATGACGTCCGGATAAATGGCTGACTGCAATTGAATCAGCGCGCATTTTTTTCTTTGTCGCCTACATCGAAGTCTCGCGTGAGCGACGATGCCTGACGTGATAGTTTCGATGGCGCGAGTTTACGCGTATCTGCCCGGTCATCCGTGATCTTTTTCTGCAGTTCCTATCAGATCTAATTAAGCCAGAATGTTCGAAGACAGAGAACAAACCTGGTTAATTATTTCTAATGTTCGACTCTGTCATCAAAATTAGAGATTTCAAATGACAACGAACAGTAATGCACGATACGATTGCTTCTTTCATATGTTTCACATGCGAGATTTTACGGCGGACATTGAAGCTATGAAATTAAGTTTGTTAACCGCCATTTGGCATGATGACAAGAGTGTTCAATCCTCGGTCAAGTTATATCAAATACTTAAAAATGGTACTTGATTCCTTCTTGCTAAACACTCACTATTATATGGTGTCTCCGCAGATTCCGTTTCTGAGAGATTCTTGACTCCAGTCAAGGATTCGTTCACGACAATCAGTCCGACGAGAACTAGGCCATTTCGGTGGTCTTTTATCTCTCGGGCTGTTGTATTGTCACCAGGTAGTCCTAAGAGGCCCACCCTCACATACCCTGCCTCCTTTTCTGGGTGGACTAAGTTTATTGCTTACTGCCTAAGGCGCACTGACCGGGGAATGCCGACGGGGCTGCCCAGGCAATTTTTAAAAGGCTAGAATGCTTCTTCTTTAGGGTCGCTGGCTTGACTAGCCCACCTTCCGACCGTGTGCAACACTTTCCTGCGGTGGGAGGGAAGTAAATAATTGATCCTCCGCAGTCCCACAAGAACTGAAAAATTAATCTGTCAGGCTGGGGCATAAGTCTTGTGTAGTCCAAGGAGGTCCACTCTCTCAGGCCTTGCCTCCCTTCTTTGAGGTGTATTGTTTATTGCTTACTGCCTGAAGCGCCGCGACCGGAGAATGCCGACGAGGATGCTCAGGCAATTTTTGAAAGGTCAGAGTGCTTCTTTTTTAGGGACGCTGACTTGACTCTCCACGCCTTCCGGCCTTGTGCCACATCTTCTTGCGGTGGATATTAAGGAAATATCAGCATTATAAGGTGATGATTAGAGTAAGTAGAGTAATTCTGAGAAAGTAGTGGCGCCCTCCATAACAAATAATGAAAGGGATCCTTCGGGTTGCCCTTGACTACGGTCAGCTACTTTACTTTTTTACCCGCCATTTTGTTTCAAATTATAAGTCACTAATCTATACCCATCGTCAAAAATTACTGAAAAGATTATGCACCTGTAATGTAGTTGGGGTATTCTTCAATAGCCACAGTTCGTTCACTTCGCTGGAAGAATCAGCTGGTCAAATTTATGTAGTCGCAGTTGTGAGATGGCAGCCTAAATTTTACATCTTTTTTCTCTGTCGTTGCCGACGCCTTCTTATTATTTTTACCATCATCTCTCGAAAACTTTATTTATAAAAAGAACACAATTGGGTGTATCCCTTTTGATAGTATACATGTAGAAGCACAACTATCTACATTGGCTGATCTCTCTCTCTCTCTCTTTCTCTCTTTCTCTCTTTCTCTCTCTCTCTTTCCTTGCCGGTTCAGCTAAAAGTGAGCAATTTCTCTCCCTATCAGTCCCGCCAGCTTAGTGACTAATATGCCAGTGACGTCATTGCCGGGACACGTAACTGTTACTCAACTTTTACCTGGAAAATCACCACTAACATTTAGACTTACGTAGAGATTTACCATACTAACCCTATTCTACACAACATATACTTATCTTCCCACATTTCGCTAGTATCTGCCCTAATATGTATATTCATATACAATAACGTCTCAATCGTTACAGTTAAAAAAGGAAGAAAGAAAACGATTCAAATTGGAAAATTTAAATTTATAAAAATTAAAAAAGTATCAATCGGTATAAAAAGAAAAGAGCATAAAAGGAACGAAAATGTCTCATTACTGAAATAGAGTGAAGGATTTCGTTCCGAATTTATTTTAGACGGCGGGGTGGATTAGTCGGACTTGCTCTTGGCTTTTACCCCTGTCCTTGCTAACATTAGTGTGACGGGACGCATATATATATATATATACATGTGTGGCATTATTATATGAGGATATTCATCTTTTATCGTCTCATCCTGCGTTGTACTACACTTGATATAAAAGCAAACCCTTATCTCATCTGATATCCGGAAATGGTCACCCACCCAAAAGCTGAACACGCTCAACTTACTTAACTTTTATAATCATAAACACAAACGAGATTAGCGAAACATCAAATTCTTCGATGATAGTTGATTTTGATCATTTAATGCATGACAATACCTGCTTCCTACTTTCTCTATGACTATAAAGCTAGGTATGTTTATATCTGTATATATTTGTATGTATAGGATTAACTCCTAAACTAATCAACATATCATTATGAATTTCGCAACACAGCTGTTAAGTGTGAGAGTTAATAATGTGGGCTATGTTAAGATACATTTAGGCGGCAAAAAAGATTGGAGATGCCTTTCGAAAAAAATGCAGATACCTGTGAGATTTTGTGAGATTTTATCAATAGGTAATTTAAAAAAATATTTCCCGAATTTAAGTTTTTGTTAAGTATTTTAACAGGTTTTAGGGTGCATACTATTTGGAAAACATTCAATCGGAAAATTCAAATATTCCAAATTGGTTTGGTAGTTTGGTAGTTTTGTTTTACGGCATATCAACCCTTTTTGGGTTATTTAATGCCGAATCTGGTCTTGTTTTCTTCTCTTTTTTGTTTCTTTCCCCTTTTAATATCTGTTTCTATTTAACCCATAGTTGGGACCCTAACAGGTACTACCACTCCGGGTCAGGGTGGACCTGGGAGCAATGGTAATTAAGAAGAGGCTCCACATTCCCCAAAGTCCGTAAGCCGGATCTCAACATCGGATGTAGTTTAAGGTCATATCCAGGACCGGGAGTAGGGTAGGAAAAATAAAAATAAAAAAGGGGAGGAAGAAAGGGAGAGGGGCTGTTGTTTTTGTTTTGGGTTTTGTAGAACATAATTAAGTTTTACAAAAAAAAAAAAAAAAAAAAAAACGTCAATGTAGGTGAATTTCGTCTCAGGGAGCCACAGGGCAGCCTGATCTGGTATCACCAGTCCAAATTGGCATTAAGTTATATTTATACTCATTAGACACAAATTAAGAAAGATTATTTCAATTTCAACTTCTTCTCATACAATATTAGGCATGAACTTTATATTTGAGACATTTTCTCGAATCAAAACCATATAATTGATGTTAATCAAAATTTTAATAAGAATTCCAGAAAAAATAGAAACTAGAATTAGATTTTGATTTTTATCTTAAAAAAAAAATGAATTCCCCGAACTGAACATAATTGTATTTGTTTTATCTCTTTAAGAGGAAGTAAAAGTGATGCAAATCTGTTCAGTTCGGGAAATTTATTTTTACAAGTTCAGGGTATCCGCTGAATAGAGCAAAAGCATTTACCCCTCATTTAGCGGAGGCAACTGCGGGTGCATACCTTTGCCAACTGTATTTGTGAGACAATCACAGACTGAATACAATGTAATATTGTGTTTTTCTGCGAATAACTTTCATATTTCTCGCTGGAATTTGTTTACAATTACCCATAACAATATATAACTTCACAGACATGGCGAAACTTATACCAGACCTGGCAAACATGATCTAACAGCATCTTAATGGCGACTATCCTAATAAAACATATTGTAAAAGTAAACATATTTAAGCATACTTAAATAATAATTTTAGCTTTTCGCAAATAATATCTACTTTGGCCTTTGGCTAAGATCAAAGTGTAGTATCTGTTCCGATGGATACTTCACCCCATAGACTGGTATTGTCTTGGCCTTCGGAGCTTGATTTACGCCGGTCTATAGGTCTGTCCTGTGCAGTTCTAGGAGGTCCACCCTCCCAGGCTTCGCCTCCCCTCTTTGGGGAGGAGTAAGTTTATTGCTTACGGGGAATGCCGACGAGGCTGCCCAGGCAATTTTTAAACCCCACTTTCCCGACCCGATCTTGGGTCACATCTTACTTGTGAGAGTAAGATAAAAACTGGCCTTGTGCCTAACTCCTGGAGAGGAACAAATCAGTACTCAATTCTAACTGTACCATTTAACTTCAAGAACGTTTGAATGCTAAGTAATGAGTCACTCTCACTTAGATATTCAAAACGAAATCGCATAGATTCTGTTTTCAACGATGAAACATAATTTTTAAAAGTTATAAATGTAAAATATTCTTCAGTGCATTCTTTTTAACAGCTGAAACCATTTTTTTCCTTCCGAACTTTATTAAATAAAGTTACCCGAAAACTCATGGGAATTGTGCTATATTAGCGAGCACGGTTGATATTTTGGATGCCGAAAATAAAATCCTAAGCGCACGAGATATTTATTTATAATAGAGTCAACTCACTGTATGACTCAAGTACTTATTCATGCGTCTACATCACAATCAATAGTTTACTTTATTTTTCACCGTTAACCCTGCAGCACCACGCAAAAGGTGGCACGAACGTGCGCGCAAGCGGGTAAAAAATCGAGAAAATTTACTCTTTTCAAATGTAGATCTTTTATTTCTGCTTCAATCCTATGACATTAACAAAGGCGTTGAATAAACGGAGATCTATTCATTTCTATGTTTAGATCAAACCTGTTTTTGACCTGTGTACCAAAAAGTTCATCAGCTGTTGGTTCTAACTCTGAGAAGGTTCAGTCGGATACTCTTCTAAGCTACTACAAGTAAGGTTGTTTATTGGGCCACCGATTTATAAAATCGGGGGACTTATGTTTTGAGGTATGTCCGTCCGTCCGTCCGTCCGGAATTTTCTCCACAACCATCGATTGAATTTCTCTGAAATTTTGCATGAAGTTGTAACTTTGGTCAAGTTAGAAAGTGACATTCTCCCACTTTTGAAAAAACATCTGGTTAGCCCCCCAGGGGGTCAAAAGGCCCCGAAATGGCAAAAAATGACATTTTTTGCGCCATAACTTTTCATCCATCCATTCATTTTTTCTGAAACTTGGCAAAATTGTGGATGCAATTGTTCCTAATAGAAAATAAGTATCGCTGACCTTGGAAAAAATCTGGTTCTAAAATTTCAGAAAACAACTGCTAGGCGTAATGGGTTCAAATGTATTTTATATTTAGTTGAATTTTTTTTAGGAAAAGGGGTTTAAATTAAGCGGAAACCTTTTCTGAAAATTCAGACCCCCGATTTTTGTTAGATTTTCACGACAAGTTTTAAATATCAATAAATATTCGCCGAATTTCAGTTTCTTTGGAGTATTTTAAAGGGCTTTATAGGTGCATAGTATGGGAACAACTTCCAGTTTGAAGATTAAAATAGTTCAGATTTGCATTGAATTTGATCCATAATCATCAAACACCAATTAACAAGATTCCCTGAATTTCAATTCATTCTTGAGCCCTCTTATACTTAAGCCTTACATTTTAGACATTTTCTAAAATCAAAATAATATAATGGATTTTAATCTAAATTGGAATAAGGATTCGAGACATAAGGTTTGTTTGTAGTATATCTTAATTTTAATATTTTTTAGGAGACATAAAAGTGGTGCAAAACTGTTATGTTGGTGGAAATTTTCTTGGAAGGTATACATCTAGTGTCATCATAATAATACATAAACGAGCATAACTTGTGGAAATTCCACAGTTATATCTTTCATCTGTTGTATATAGCTGTTGTGCTTGAAAATATTGATATTCTATGGGCATTCGTCACGAACGCAGACCCCACGCTATTTTTGTACCACCTATGTTAAAACTGAAACATACTCATCTTAGTACTCTTGTTAATCTAGTTTAAGAATTTATCTGGCTATGGGGGCATGTCTCTAAATCCCGTGTTTTGACATATTTACATTTTATGGACGTTCCGCGCGAAATTATAACATTCTTCACTTGGATGTTAGCCCGAAAGCCAAGGAAGTGTTAAGGTGTTCGAGTTTAACGTTTTACAGGACAGCACATCAGATGAAATGAAGACCAACAACTTTTGTTTGCACTGCGTCTTCGGCGATCGGGCGATCCCGTCTCTAAAAATGGAAGAGGCTGATAGCGTAAGCACAAACATGAAATTCTCTTAACGTATAAATACATAAATAAAGTTAATAGGACGACATGAGCACACTGTTGGAAAACATGTTTCTTTGGATATTGAGATTATTTCTAGGAACAATGCGAAGATGTTTCCGTTTTCCCAGTTCATAAATTAAATAAGATTTTATTTCGCTTTATTTTTTGTTTAAAAAAATCACCGGATTAAAACCTGACAAGTTAGAAACCACAAGCATATTCCAGGTTTCGAAGAAATATATGAATATAAAATTGCATAATTCTGTTAATGTAATTCCCAAAGCAACAAACGTAGTTTTATAAACATTCGCCCACACTTAAATAAGTACGTACGCACAGACAAACAGACACACACGCATGCAGGCACATGTTAAACTATACGTATCTATTATCTTACAAATATGAGTATATAAACGAATGCTGATTTCCTATATACTTTAATCGCACAAAATACTCGATAAAGTAGGCCTCAGTTCTGGAATTGAGTTATGTTTGAAAATAGTTTCATTTTAATTGTTCTAATCGACCGCTTTTAATTCAACATATGAGTCATCCTTTAATAAGTTCTTCTCATTCATCTCTTATTATATACTAGGAAGGCGTTTCCCGGCGCAAAAAAAACTTATATCTCTTTACCCCTCTTTATATATATATATATATATATATATATATATATATATATATATATATATATATATATATATATATATATATATATATATATACTAGCATGACAATATTTTAAAAAAATACGAAAATAATTTATATCTACATACACCGGCGTTTTGAGCTTACGCTATTTTCAGACGGTCACAAGGCGCGAATAAGTTCAGAGAGTCAACCAAAACTCTGTATTCTTTCGCTCTATCCTCGAGACCAGCATGCATTATCACGTGATACGAGAGAAATCAAGTTATATTTATGCCTAAATACAGCGGGCTGTAAACATCAGACTATCTAAAGGGTTCGACGAACGTAATTGGAACGTTGCTTCATAGCCAAGTGGCAGACGGTTTTAATATCTCTGAAAAGTGCTTAACTTTAATCTCATCATGGGGATTTATCGCAATATTTACACAGAAATATCAAATTATATATACTTAAATACACCGGTGTCTCGAGCTTACGCTCTCATCAGTGTAGGAAGCGATAATTTCATGCAGTTACGAGGCACGAACCCGGTTCACGGTCAACCAAGACTCTGTACGCTTTCGCTCATTCCAGTTGTAGAGTCTAACATCAACATCAAGGGAACTAAATTAAGTGTTGTTGGCTAATTCGTATATTTTAGCGATTGATCACTTGAGTCTTAAATACTCTTATGAATTTGTAGGTTTTAAAAGCGCGGCTTGTCGGACAGTGCAATTACCATTGAAACGAAGCTTAGTGTACTGCGACTTGTTCATTCTCCTGTATTCCTCGAAGACATGAACACATTACTGCCGCCACATTAACGCTCTGGAGATTTTCTATCAAATGTGCCCGATGAGAATCCTTAGCGTCAATAGGGAACCGTTTA
>OY744538.1:84952231-84972231 GCA_963556195.1 Sepiola atlantica | reverse complement strand
AGACCACATTATCGATACTACTGAGACCACATGATCGATAGTACTGAGACGACATGATTGATTCAACTGAGACCACATGATCGGTACTACTGAGACCACATGATCGGTACTAATGAGACCACATGGTCGATACTACTGAGACCACATGTTCGGTACTACTGAGACCACATGATTGATTCTACGTAGACCACATGATCGATACTACTGATACCACATGTTCGGTACTACTAAGAGCCCATGATTGATTCTACTGAGACCACATGATCGATACTACTGAGACCACATGATCGATACTACTGAGACCACATGTTCGGTACTACTGAGACCACATGATCGATGCTACTGAGACCACATGATCCATACAACTGAGACCACATGCTCGATACTACTGAGACCACATAATCGGGACTACTGATACCTCATGATTGATACAACTGAGACCACATGATTGGTACTACTGAGACCACATAATCGATACTACTGAGACCACATGATCAATACTACTGAGACCACATGATTGATACTACTGAGACCACATGATCCATACTAGTGATACGACATGACCGATACTACTGAGACCACATGATCGATACTAGTGAGACCACATGATCGATACTACTGAGACCACATGATTGGTACTACTTAGACCACATGATCGATACTACTGAGACCACATGATCGATGCTACTGAGACCACATGATCGATACTACTGAGACCACATGATAGATACTACTGAGACCACATGATCGATACTACTGAGATCACATGTTCGGTACTAGTGAGACCACATGATTGATACTACTGAGACCATATGATCGATACAACTGAGACCACATTATTGATACAACTGAGACCACATGATCGATAGTACTGAGACCACATGATTGATTCAACTGAGACCACATGATCGGTACTACTGAGACCACATGTTCGGTACTACTGAGACCACATGATTGATTCTACTGAGACCACATGATCGATACTACTGAGACCACATGTTCGGTACTACTGAGACCACATGATTGATTCTACTGAGACCACATGATCGATACTACTGAGACCACATGATTGATACTACTGAGACCACATGTTCGGTACTACTGAGACCACATGATTGATTCTACTGAGACCACATGATCGATACTACTGAGACCACATGATCGATACTACTGAGACCACATGATGGATACTACTGAGACCATATGATTGATACTACTGAGCCCACATGATCGATACTAGTGAGACTAAATGATCGATACTACTGAGACCACATGATGGTTACTACTGAGACCACATGCTCGGTACTACTGAGACAACATGATTGATACTACGTAGCCCACATGATCGATGCTAGTGAGACCACATGATCGGTACTAGTGAGACCACATGATCGATACTACTGAGACCACATGATGGATACTACTGAGACCACATGATCCATACTAGTGAGACCACATGATCGATACTACTGAGACCACATGATCGATACTACTGAGACCACATGATCGATACTACTGGGACCACATGATCGGTACTAGTGAGACCACATGATCGGTACTAGTGAGACCACATGATCGATACGACTGAGACCACATGATCGATACTACTGAGACCACATGATCGATACTACTGAGACCACATGATCGATACTACTGAGACAACATGATCGATACTACTGAGACAACATGATAGGTACGACGCCCTTCGTTGAAATCAATCACATAATTCAGATGAAGACAACGAGTAGTCAATCATGACCTGCGCAGTGAACGCATACAAACGCAAGTTCACATTCATTTCTTCGCGTGTTTTTTTTTTCAGTTTCTTAAATATCTGATAACGGTAAGCACTTATAAATAACAATGTACTCTTCGTTATGGAAATCGCTCCAGAAAACGCATGAAGCCACTTGATGTAAAAAAATAACAAGAACAAAAGATGATTATCGCTCAGACAGCAGATGCATATTGACCTAAGAGAGTACTACAAGCCATCAGTTCTTGGAAAAAACTACTGGAATATCAAGCTGCATTACGATATATAATTGGTATCGTTTGTTCATTATTGTATCTCTATTATTTCTGTTATAAAATAAGATAAATTGTTTAAATAAAATCAGATTTCTAATTTTTTGAAACCTTTAAAACGACAGACTTCTGGACGGAACGCCTTGAGTCTGAGAAAATGCATTTGCATTATAATTTTATAATGTGCTCCTTCAATGAGACACCGCATGGTATGGCCAGGTGCCCCCTATCTCCAAAATATTACTGACCCATGACTTAAGAGGTTATTGTCGACCAGCATATGCGCTGTTACTTTGAGCACTCTTACTCTCTGCCGTTCTTCTCTGTATATAATTTTTACATTGTCCTATAAGGGGAGATGGGTTCCATTTTACCTTCATACTACTTCTACCCAGACATGGCTTACAGAACGAGAGAATGTATCCCTCATGGATTCAATAAAGGGTTTCGTTCTAAATTCCGTACAGATTTCTAAGTTTGACATAAAGTTTCGCGAGTTCGACCAGACACACCCGAAAAATGTCGCCCATTACATCGGTCGAAACATTGTTAATATAACAACCAAGATGAAAACAGTAATCTAAATAATAACAACAATGCTAATAAGCACTCCTCATCTCAAAAATCCAGAAACATAGATGTGGTAGGTTGTTGAAATGCTACATATAGAAGGGGTGTGTTGCGTTTCGTTGGAGGTGATGCCTTAGCTGGGTATCAGTAAGAGTTAATGACGATATACAAGTGATGCAATTAAGAATGTCTAATAGTTAATTAATGTAGTCATTGTGTACAAAAGAAATCCAAGAAACTGAGTAAAAACTCAGTTTCTGTGATTTCTTCTGTACACAATGAATACATTAATTAACTATCACTAATGGAAACGTACATAACGCAACTGATTACGAACGATTTTTGAGTTTGTATCTGCTGATGAGTCACTACTAATCAGCGCCATACCCCACTTGATGATAAGGGTTAATTAAATTATCAGCTAGATGATGGTGTGGCCTTATAGAGCCGATAGTAAATAAGTTATCGCGGTGGTGTATTTACAGAAGTACAGCATAGTAAGTTACAGAATAGTTGCTTTGAGACATTATTTATTTTATTTCCACCGCAGGAAGATGTGAAACAGGTCGGAAAGTGGAGAGAATTAAGCCAGCGTTACAAAAGAAGGACAACTCTGAGCCATTATAAATTGCCTGGGTAGAGCTGTTGGCATTCCCCGGTCAAGACGCCTGAGGTAGTTATCAATAAACTGGCTGAAGCTAATAGAGGGGAGACCATGCCTGAGAAAGAGGATAGCCAAGATTTACAGAAGACCAATACCTCAGCCCGGCAGATAAAAGGGCCACCGAAATGGCTCAGTTTTTGCGGATTGATCGCCGAGAACAGATCCACGACTAGTATGTATGTCTTACGGATATTCACTTCCTTCCGACCACAGGAAGATTGGCACAAGGCTGGAATGTATTGAGAGTCAATCCAGCGTCCCTAAAGAAGGCGTACTCTAGCCTTTTAAAGATTCCTTCGTCAAGACGCTTCATACACTAAGCAACAAACATACGCCACCCCAAAGAAAGACGGCAAGGCCTGGGAGGGCTGACCTCTTAGGATTTACTCAGGATCAATACCTCAGCCCTGCATATAAAAACCACCGAAATGGCCCAGTTTCTGCCGGACTGATTGTCGATAACGGATCCTCGACTGGTATGTATATCTCACAAGTGTCTGAGAAACAGACGCTACTCTCCAAAAACTGCGCTGACACTTCGTCGCAGCTCTATACATAGTGCCTGGAAGAGTCTATATATTCACGAAATAGGGTAAATCATGCTAACACTATAACAGATGATTAAAAAGACTATAGAATACTTTTAATGCGATTGTAAAAGCAACATCTCGTTTTCATTTGTTTTAATTTGTAAAACACCACAAGTACAGCCATCTTGTTTATCAACATGAAATATCCTGCCAGCTATAAAAATATTTAAAGGTTTATTGGGATTAACACCCTATTAACATTTTGATTAAAAGTCTTGTCGATTCAATCCTATGCGTATAATCCGCGAAAACAAAAAGTATTTTAACGAAGTTGTAAAAGAAACAAAAACATATGTCAGTCCTGACACTGCATATCTCCGCCTGACAACGTAAGTATAGGCCAAATTTTTATCTAAGCTTTACTTTCACTATTGTACGGAATAATCTCACATTTATTCTATGGAAACGTTGATAACAAAAAAACTAATCAATTTGATGAGGCTGAAATTGTTCGTGGTGCCTATTGTTATCAAGGAGCATGAGATATGTACATGAAATTTGAAAAAAAATCGGAAGTTTAAATTCGATCTTAAAGTGAATTTTCTAAGCGTAAGATCATATAATCCGTGGGACTTCATGGGTCAAGTAGTAAGTCAACAAGAATGATAGAATTTAGTTATTCCAGTAAAAGAGTTGGTCAATTTTGGTTACTTTCTTGAATATTTCATTTCATCTAAAAGAGTACAGCATTATCTCGGGGTCTGCGTTCGCGCTTGACATCCATGAAAATTGAATTCGATACTTTACTTTATTTTAATTTGCTTTATAATTGTATATACAATAGAAATTAATGAAATAAGAATAGAAGTGTTATTAATAGTTCAAGTCTTAGCGCAAGAGTGTATAAGAATAATTGATTTTCGAGAAACAATGGATATGTCCGTAGGGGTCTAAGGCTGTACATTTATCGAAATGTATTAATGTAATAAGCGGTTGCAACAACAGATGCACAACGGTATGATATTATATACCGCGACCTTGAGCACAGGGGTCAAGTGAGGTGGAGCGCAGCGTAGCCCTAAAATGGTCTGACTGTATGTGATGAAGGTATTTCTCTCCGCAATTCCTGCTTTCTATATTCGCTCTCTTTCTCTCTCTCTCTCTCTCTCTCTCTCTCTCTCACTCTCTCTCTCTCTCTCTCTCTCTCTCTCGTACACAATCATTTGATTTCTGTCTCTTTGTTCTATGTTCAATGAAACTCTTTAAAACCCGACTGGCGTCTGCGTGGTTCTCCTTCAACAATCGACGAAACCTGGATACAACAAAAAGATGCACGGCTGTATGATGTCATATACCGCGACGATAAGCAGTATCTAACACAATGATCTGCTAGAGTCGATACTCTAATGGCTTCTCTGTCTCTCTATCTCTCTATATCTCTTCTACTTCCTCTATGATAACTATTCCATACCGAAACATGTAAATCAGAGAATAAATATTAGTGTATTTGCTGTGAATATTAAGTTGTTTTAGCAACGTTTTTTGTAATGCTTTTTAACCTACGATTCTACTTGAAAAATTGAAGAATTTCAAATGTAAAAAAAGTAAATATATATATATATATATATGTATATATATATATATATATATATATATATATATATATATATATATATAAACTTATGTATGTGTTGATTTTTATATATTTGTATGTTTATGATTCGCATCTAAAGTGATTACACGTTTATTATGAATACTGAAACACGGCTAGTAGGAGTAAGGGGTGGTAATGTAGATTATATGTATTTTATATTAGCATAATGAAAATGGGGAAAAATATGGATGTTCTTTGCGAAAAT
The DNA here is from genome assembly GCA_963556195.1 of Sepiola atlantica. Classification (NCBI taxonomy): domain Eukaryota; kingdom Metazoa; phylum Mollusca; class Cephalopoda; order Sepiida; family Sepiolidae; genus Sepiola; species Sepiola atlantica. Next base: position 84,966,580 of record OY744538.1, on the reverse strand, counting down.
TAAGATACCTCTACGATTTTGTGAAATTTTACAATAGGTATCATACCCTAATTCTTAAATATTCCTCAAATTTTACTTTCATTGGAGTAAGTTAAAGAGGTTTTAGGAAGCATAACATGAGTACAATCTCTTATTTGTGAATTCGAATATATTAAATTTGCTTTTCAATTTTACCAATAGTCATTAGATTACTATTAAGCAAGGTTTCGTTTATTTAAATTAGTTCTAAAGATCCCTTAAACAAAAACCTCAAGTTAAAACGTTTTAAACAATCACAAATCATGTAATAGTTTCTGAACAAAATTGGAATAAGGATTCTTGACATAAGGTTAAGTATGATTATATGTTGATTTAAATATTGGTACGGTGACATAAAAGTTTTGCAAAACTCTTCTGTTCAAAGAATGGATGTTACTCGCTGTATTCTTCTAGTATATATATATATATATATATATATATATATATATATATATATATATATATATATATATTGTGTGTATTTAGGCAGCATTTTCTCATTTATACGAACATTGTTAAGAATAACAAAATTATACAAAACAGCTGGAGAAAGATGACTTTTTTAAAATTCTCTTCTTTCTCAAGCTTGATTCGACGAAGAATCGAAAACGTTCGTGAAACCTGTGAAATCTACAGAACATTTCTTACTTTAAAAAAAAATTCAAAACAATAAAGACTATCAGAAAAATAAAAAAAATAAAAATGCATAATTAAACAGACTAATTCTGTTATTTTTAACAATGTTTGCATAAATAAATATATATATATATATATATATATTAATCAAGTTCAAATATGTTGATAAAATAAACATAAAACCAACATTTTCAAGAGTGCTCAATATCAAGTATAGTGTTTATGAAATTAGATTTCTATTCAGTCAGTGAACAGATGTAAAGGCTAGCAATTTGGTGTAGACTGTAAGAATGTTTATTGAATTTAATATATATATATATATATATATATATATATATATATATATATAAAATGTAATAATTTAAAGACAATTCTTTTAATTTGATCGTATTGTGATACGGAGATGCTCGATATTGGGGATAAAGCATTTTTATAGGAAATATTGAAATGATGAAATAAGTAAAATAGATACTTTACATGTTTATAAATTTATATGTTTAGATATATATATATATATATATATATATATATATATATATATATATATATATATATATGTGTGTGTGTGTGTGTGTTTATATGTTTATATATTTTATATGTTTATATGTATATATATTTAGGTATTGATATGTTGATATGTTTATATATTTATTATCACCAGGTGTTTAAACAAGTAATATAATAACATGAGCTTAAATTATAAAATGCCCATTATTATATTCCGATTATATATATATATATATATATATATATATATATATATATATATATATATATATATATATATATATATATATATTGGAAACATTATCAATTGCTTCTACTCTGTTTCCCTGCGCAGCTTTATGCTATAATGCGTACTTTTCTTTCTATTCGTAAGACTAGTGTTCCCTTTATCCATTATAGTAATGTTGTTTGCCCTTTTCAATGCAGTACGATACTGCTTATATTGAGCGTACTGCCTCGCATTACAGTATGTTCCACCTATGATAAGTCGGGGAAGGGCAGGATCCCTTTGCCACTTTTCCTCTGCAACTTTGGACTCTTCTAATATAAAGAATTTGGTTTTAAATCCATGATGTGCCAGTAACTACAAATTGGAGCGTTTTGAGGTGCTGCATAGAGCAGATTCCAGAAACCATTTAAACATTATTTAATCCGTCTCTATCGCTCTACGTAAACCTTTATTGATGCATTTAAACATTATTTAACCCGTCTCTATCGCTTTACGTAAACCTTTATTGGTGCATTTAAACATCATTTAATCCGTCTCTATCGCTCTACGTAAACCTTTATTGATGCATTTAAACATTATTTAATCCGTCTCTATCGCTCTACGTAAACCTTTATTGATGCATTTAAACATTATTTAATCCGGCTCTATCGCTCTACGTAAACTTTTATTGATGCATTTAAGCATCATTTCATCTGTCTCTATCGCTCTACGTAAACCTTTATTGGTGCATTTAAACATTATTTAATCCGTCTCTATCGCTCTACGTAAACCTTTATTGATGCATTTAAACATTATTTAATCCGGCTCTATCGATCTACGTAAACCTTTATTGATGCATTTAAACATCATTTCATCCGTCTCTATCGCTCTACGTAAACCTTTATTGGTGCATTTAAACATTATTTAATCCGTCTCTATCGCTCTACGTAAACCTTTATTGATGCATTTAAACATTATTTTATTCGCCTCTATCGCTCTACGTAAACCTTCATTGGTGCATTTAAACATTATTTAATCCGTCTCTATCGCTCTACGTAAATCTTTCTTGTGCCGACAGAAGGAATTTGTAAAAGCGCTAACTCTCTTTGGGGAACTGTTACCCAACCCATGTGTTATTTAATCCAACGCTGTGCCTCTTTTAAACGACTATTCGATTAAATGCATTTTTGTTACCTCAATTTCACCCTTAGGTCTTCCTTTTCGCTAATATTATTCTTCTTCTTTCGTGTGAATCAGATGAGTCTGGTGTTGGGATTAGTTTCCCTCGATGTTTTTCTAGTTAGAAATATTTCTGGAGAAACATCGGGTACTTACGGGAAGGTTGCCAACATCTCTAAGTGTGGAACTGACTTGATTCGAACGTGGAACACTCAGGTCTTCAGTCCGTGTCGATAGCCACTTAACCACCATTACTTCCCGCGCATATTATTGATTGATTTATACTAATGGTAGTCGAAAGAGCTCTAGAGAGTTTTCCGCGAATCATTTTCAAAAGCATATATATATATATATATATATATATATATATATATATATATATATATGTGTGTGTGTGTGTGTGTGTATGTGTGTGTATGTGTGTTTGTGTGTGTGTATTTCTTTTTATCGTTATAGGGTAAAGGGTCAATCCCTATTTCGTTGAATATCTATTTTAAGAAAAAAACAAAAAGAATCGCTAGGGGATATCCAGGACGAGTATGGGAAAATCTCAATCCATATAGGATATCTGATATAACATCATAAAAAGATACTTTTTCAAGCGGTCGGCAGATCATATGAGACCAGCGGAAAATAAATTACTTTGGCTAATATTTTGTTTTTATTTATTTATTAATACGAGCAAATATAGGGGGCCTGGAAGCGCAACGTTTCAATTGTTTATGAACGCATATAGAAAAAAAGGTTGTTTTTTATTCATTTTTCAAATGCAATTTTCTTGCAGGCGGCACCAGCATTGTATGTAAAATACGCAATGTTCAAATCTGGGTACATCCGTTGAACCCCGAGTCGCTTCAGTTATCTCCCTTTTCACTTAATTAATAACAATGCATAGCACAATATTTACTTTACGATAGATATTTTAATTCTCTATAGACTATTTACTTTGCTATGAACTCATTGCTTCGGTTTGGGCTATTTACATCGCTATAAATTCACTACTTCGTTACAGCATGTTTATTTAAGGACACATATTTTATGGAGCGATGTTTAGAAAGGGGGCCGCCAGCAATCGGGGTTAGCAAAAAGAAATACTCTCTTAGCGATCCACCCCAAACAGGGTCTGGTAACAATAAATAATAGTGCAGTGAACGGCTTTCTCTGTTGGAGCAAAAATCCAACGCCTGGTCTTTTCTGAATCAAAGAACACTTTACCCCTAGGAGGATGGTAGAAACTAAATGTATATACGTTTTGTAACTACATCCCACCATCCTCCTACTTCCATTACTTGCTATAACACCATCCGTCTACCTTCGCTTTTGGCGGTCATATTTCACCCCGAGGGCTGAACCCACAATCAGCAAGTACCCTTCCGCCCCTCTTTTTCACATATTTTGCTATATCCCCTTTACTAGGCATGGGTGATTTACTTCGCTATCAAATATATACTTCGCTATAAACTATTTAACTTCGCTATAGACTATTTACTTTGCTATGGGCCCCTAACTTCTGTATGAGAAGTGTACTTTCCTATGTACGTTTTACTTCGCTATAGAATGTTTATGTCGCCAAAGACTCCTTACTTTGCTATGGGCTATTGATTTCTCTAGAGACTATTTACTTACACACGTTAAACTGTATTATATACTATTTACTTCACTATAGAGTATTTGCTTTATTTCAATAGAGAACCATTACTTCCCGATAGGCTATTGACTACTCTATAGACTGTTTACTTCCCTACATACGTTATACTGTATTATTTAATCTTTACTTCGTTATAGAGTATTTGCTTTATATCACTATAGGACCTTTACTTCCCAATAGGGTATCGACTTCTCTATAGACTGTTTACTTTCCTACATACGTTATACTGTATTATATAATCTTGTACCCTTTATCTCCACATAAATGAAATCTTAATAAATTCTATATACGCCTTTAATACTTACCTAGTACAATATTAATTCCCTCGTATACAATAGCTCGATTTAGATGTTTACCTTTTGCTATACCATTCATGAAATTTATATACCGTAATATTTCGACCTCTTTCGCTTATATAACTATGATCTCACTCTCTCTTCCTCAATATATATATATATATATATATATATATATATATATATATATATAACCGAGGAATCGCTCGCTGCGTCGAGAAATTAACAAGAAGGATCGTGAAGAGAGAGAACTCCGTTGTCTTTAATGACGCTAGCATAAAAATGACTTGCTGCCAAACTATACACACATATATATATATATATATATATATATATATATATATATATATATATATATATATATATATATATATATATGTGGGAAATGAAAAAGAAAAAAAAACAAAAGATATTTTTTTATATATTCATCAACGTTTCGTCTTTATTGTAAGACTTCTTTAGGATGATAATTTTAAGAAAAATTATCATCCTGAGGAAGTCCTACAATAAAGACGAAACGTTGATGAATATATTATTAAAAAAATGTCTCTTGTTTTTTTTTCTTTTTCATTTCCCATTACGTCGGATTACTCTCATCCTTACTTTCTCATATATATATATATATATATATATATATATAAATTCCGCACGAAATTGTTTGTTGCACGTTTATTTATTTTTTATTTATTCTCAGTTTTTTTATTCACTACTAATATTATATTTATTTTCCAACTTGTGCGGTGTTTTATTTTTATTGACTGATTACACCTATTAACACACATACACACACACACACATGTATATATATATAGGCGAGAGAGAGAGAGAGAGAGAGGGAGAGAGGGAGAGGGACAGAGAGATAAAGAGAGAGAGAAAGGGAGAGAGCAATGTAAAGTGAAATAAATATATATATATATATATATATAGAGAGAGAGAGAGGGAGAGAGATAGAGATAGAGAGAAAGAGAGAGAGAAATGTAAAGTGATATATATATATATATAGCGAGAGAGATGGAGAGAGGGGTAGAGAGAAATAGAGAGAGAGAGAAATGTAAAGTTATATATATATATATATATATATAGCGAGAGAGAGATAGAGAGAGAGAGGGAGGGGTAGAGAGAAAGAGAGAGAGAGAAATGTAAAGTGATATATATATATATATATATATAGCGAGAGAGAGAGAGAGAGAGAGGGGGGAGAGAAAGAGAAATGTAAAGTGATATATATATATATATATATATATATATATAGCGAGAGAGAGAGAGAGAGAGAAAGAGAGAGAGAGAGATAGAAAAAGAGAAGGGTGGCTTTCTTTATAAACTAACAGGTTAATGCCTTTTCTGAATACCCCTTTTAAGAAAACGGGATGAATCCAGTCGGATATTTGATATAACGCCATGATAACCAAGATATGTGTGCCTTGCGGTCGGCAGATCATATCAGACCAGCAGAATATAAATGAGTTATTCCAATTATTTATTTATTTATTTATTTATTTTTTACGAGCAAATATATGCGTCATCTGGACGCACATATTCAATATCTTGTAAAAGCATAGGGAAGATTAATTCATTTTTCCGATGCCGCTCTCATAAAATATACAGGCAAGAGCGCAATTGAATTTGTATAACAATAAAACATTAAACTTAAGAAATACGTAATAACAGGCTATTAGTTATTAAAACTTGTGTAATGATTATAAATCTGGTTTTGTATTAAAATTATTATTAACTTTTTTGAAAACTATTACCTATGTCTGAATACATGTAATAGCGGTCTTCTCTAAAACTCTTAAAAGCCTAGATTCGACTGCCCTCACCCTCTCTCCTTTTTACTTATATACACACACACACACACACACACACACATACACACACACACACACACACAAACATATATATATAATCACACATTATATATATATATATATATATATATATATATATAGTATTCAGGTTCGATTATTTTCGATAGGATTCCGAATCAGAGAGCTCTATGTCCGTTCAAACAGAGCATGAATACATTATGAGGTTTAAAAAGACTAAATATACATTCGGATTGTACACATTATAAGTTATTTCTACCTTAACTAGGTCTCCTCGGATGTGTTTCCAATCACGATTCCAATCGTGATTGGAAACACATCCGAGTTATGGTCGAAATAACTTATAATGTGTACAATCCGAATGTATATTTAGTCTTTTTAAACCTTGTAATATATATATATACACATCCGAGTTAAGGTCGAAATAACTTATAATGTGTACAATCCGAATGTATATTTAGTCTTTTTAAACCTCATAATATATATATATATATATATATATATATATATATATATATATATATATATATATATATATATATATATACATATACATATATAAGTGTAGGTTTATAATCCGAGGCTGGAGCAATGTGATATAGGTACCGGAAGGTGGAGAAGGTGATCAAAAACAAACGAGAAGAGAAAACAATCTCAAATCAATGTATTAATATTTCAATATATACATATATATATATATATATATATATATATATATATATAGTGTGTAGATTTCAATTTTGTGTTGAGAATCTGAATAACAGAGCTCAATGTAATTTAAACAGAGCAAAACAGAATTATAAAAAAGAAAAAACTATACACACATTAAGGTTGTATAAATTATAACTTATTTCGACCCCTTAATTAGGTCTCCTCAGATGTATAAACAACCACGTCAAAAAAACAAAATATCTATATATATATATATATATATATATATATATATATATATATATATAGCATAACATTTAGGTATACGCCTTAAAGCACGGAGGATGCAGAATATAATAATAAAAATTAAAATTAAAATCGACACAGATTTTCGCTAAAAACATAGGCTTGTCAAGCAGAAAGATATTAGTACTACTACTTTTAATATCTATCTGCTTGACAAGGCTGAAAATAGCGAAATGATCGCAAAACGAAACTACAAATACATAAAATTTAAAATAAAACAAAAATCTGTGTTGATTTTTGTTTTTATTATTATATTCTGCATGCCTCAATTTTATGCTACATTCATTAAAAATGTTTTAACAGAATATAAACTCACCAACATTTAATATCATATATATATATATGTATGTATGTATATATATATATATATATATATATATATATATATATATATATATATATATATATATATATATATTAATATTTATAAATTTTAATTATTTATTGCCTACAGACATCGATGTTTCATGCTAACGCAATTTTCAGTGCAGGAAGTTAATTCTCAACAGTCGACGGGCTCGAACTCCGACCACAAATCGCCACTGATTCGTAGTCAAGAGCGTTAACCCCTCGGCCATAGCGAATTAGCGAATAATAACTGAGGTATTTAACTTTGTAAATACCGAGTCGGCGGGTATTTTCATCGAGCAGTTGAAAGTGATTTTACAACAACAAACTGTGTTGGATCTTGCATGAACAGAGTCTTTGTGGTACAGAATTTTATCAAGCTTTTAAACAGAATAAACGTAGTCATAGCGAAGTCCAGGGCAATATCAAATTAAGAAAAAAAAACAGAGGAAACTATTATTATATATTTAATAGTCAGAAAAAAGTTCGACTAAAACTAGCAAACTAAATCCCAAGGTACATTTCGACCGACACATTTTCAAGGGAAACGTCGGCGAATATCGTTTAAAAAGATTAACGTGGGGAAAATAAAAAAGGGGGGGGGGGCATTGAATATCGCCATAATTTGCAAAAACGGGGAAAACCGGATTCCGCAAAGATATAAAGAATAGGCAATATATGGACGTGATAAAGGCAAAGTATTTTTTAGAGGTCTCTAAATAGATCTAATTTGTGAGACAACTCACGGCTTCCAAAACCTTAAGATGGTGTTTGGAATAGGCCTTGGGTACAATGCGAAAACAACCATCGGAATACGCCTCACTGTACTTTTTGATATCATACAAGTGCTGTCCAATGGATGACTCGTGGACTTGTGAGCGCCCGGATGTGCTTTGTAAACAAGGTTCTTTGTAGAGATCCGGATACGTACGTCGATATATTACTCTTTACGACACGTGATCTGCGAAAACATGTAGAGACATGCTGAGCCAACCTGACTACTAAGCGTTGAAAAGGACAACCAACATAGTCAGCTTCACACTGACATTTGAATGTGTGTATTATCAAACTTTTCTGTAGTGTTGGAAGTAAATCTTTCCAAAATGCTGGGAAGGCAGTTCTAGTGCAAAACACCACCTGGGGCTGTACTGCATAAAACAACGATATACAAGCGATGAAATTTCATCTGAAAATCCTTTACAGATAAAACCAATGAAATGAGTTTTCAAATGGGCAGGACATTTGGGTAGACCAAAGAAAATGTTGGCATAAAATTTCGAAAATTTTCGATCAATACATTTAGTAATTAGACCCTCGGGGAAACCATTGTTAGTAAGAATATCAGTTATCCTTCTTAGTTCATCCGCAAGTTTGCTCGCAGTGCAAATCATAAGTGCGCGATTAACAAGTGTTTTGACTTAACTAATCTTTCTACTCATGGAGACAAAAGAATCCCAACTGATATACAGGCCCGGAAACGTCGGTTTCCTACATATAGTTTAGTGAATTTGTTCCCCGTCCTTTCCACTAAACATCCAGAAATGGTAAAGAGACATCTTGCTCTACGATCCATGTTGAACTGTAGTGCTGGATGGAGCGAATTCAATTTCAGGAAAAAATCACTTGCCTCGTTACGGGAATCAAAAATGACAAAAGTATCGTCCACGAAACGCCAATTAAAAAAGAGTCTAGAAAACCGAGTAAACAGCAAGGATTCCTGAAAATGTAGGAATATATTTACTAAGGCAGCGCCCAAAGGACTCCCTATCGCCACCGCATCAACTTATATATATATATATATATATATATATATATATATATATATATATATATATATATATATATATATATATTAAATTCCCGAAACAGTTTTTCATGGTAAACAACTGATGATCCCTTAAATAATGTTAGAAGCAAACTAATATAATATCTGTAAAAGTTAAATTGACTGTGATTTTCCACTGAACGACTTGGAACTTAAGGTGTTTTTTTTAATTTTAATTTTAATTTATTTATTTTTTTAATATAGTTTTAATGGTTGAGATACTTTCAAGACTATATATATATATATATATATATATATATATATATATATATATATATATATGCACGTGATATATATATATATATATATATATATATATATATATATTCTTTGTGGTACAAAACTTAATTATTGCTATATACAGATCATATTTATTTGTTAACATGATGAAATTAAAAAATAAGAGAATGAAAGAGCAAGCTGACCGGTTTCGAACCTCACTCAAAAGAGCTAGACTGAGGTTAAGATTAAGAGAGGAAAAAGTATGCCTGAGCAGACCTATCCATGAGAATCTCAGGAAGAAGAGGGGAACGCCTACGATTGAAACACTTGTATGAATTATTATCTTTATTTAATTAAATATATATGTTGATTATCCATAACATATGTATTGATACCTTTGTACACTTATCTGTACGTGAGCTTTAACTTTTAATGCTTCTAATACTTGATTGTTATGGCAGTTATATTTGATATAATTGCAATTAGTATAACAATGTTTGCGAACTGTAATCTTGATATGTTTACTCATTAACAACGCGTGTACCTAGGAATTCTTACAATTGATCGATACAGTACAACACTGACTTTGGCGGGAAAAGTTGTAGCTATTTCAGATCAGCGGTCCGCCATTTTTTTTTTCATTTTTCGGTTCATGTTTATCTCTATCGATTTTGATCTTATCGCATTTTTCCCTGATCTTCGGTTCTTGAAAGTCAATGATAGAAAAAAAAAGAAGAAAGACCAAAAGAATAGATGAGAGAAGAAACGAAAGGAGCGGGAGGGGAAAGAAGAGCAAAATCAATGAAAAAAGAAAATAACTAACAGATGAACTCGATGAAAAATATTTACTGTCATCCGATGCCGTTCTGGGGAGCGAGGAAAGTAAAAAAAGAAAAACAAAAAAGAAAAATCGAAATAAAAGAAGATATTTGGTGTTGACGTTGCTCGGAAACCAAACCACTGAGAAGCGTTCGTCTTTCAGCGGCGTTTATTGATTTGTTTCTGGTCGGCTATTCGTTTGGACGACTCCGACAATTGGTCATCCATTTTTTTTTTCAGCATCCCAGGACAATCGAGGCGAGTGGCTTAGAGACGCTCAAGCAAGGCTAACTCTGACTTTAGCTCACAATTCCTGTTGGATATTAATGGGGAGACAGAGAATTGGAAGTAGGGCGGGGAGAAATAAATTGATCAGGATTTAAGATAACGTTTACACAAAGCGTATAGAGAGCTAAATGACTGAATATTTGATCTCGGATGGCTCTGTTTTAATTCGTCGTTTTTTTTAATTTTCAATCTCAACGCATAAAGGACGTATCTTATAGTAAATACGTCAACGTATTGTATTTACAAGGTTCTGTTCTTTACTAAGTCTTTTTTTTAAATTATGGTCACCGCCCATTTCGTGCCAAGCCATCTACCTTCAGATTTGATGAAATTCAAATTTTAACCATCTTTTTTTTCTTTCGTGTGAATCAGATGATTCTAGTGTTGGCCTTAGTTACCCCGATGTCTCTCTAGTTAGAAATCTGTCTGAAAAGACATCGGGTACTTACGGGAAGGACCACGAGAAGGTTACCAACATTTCTAAGTGAATGTTGTACTGTGAAACCGACTGGATTCGAACTTGGAACAACCAGGTCTTCAGCCCGTGTCGTTATCCACTTAACCACCGCCACCTCCCAATTTTAACCATACCAATTAGACATTAATTAATAAATATTTCCAGAATTTCTAGCCTTTTTAGTACTATAAACGACTATTGCAAATAAACGCAACATTGTTTTTACCTCTAAATTAAAATTAAATCAAAAATTTCAAATACGCTACATAGTTATTGGACGCCAATCAAGTAATCTGATATAAAATTCGGGTTTATTTATCTCCTCTGCAAAAGGTTAGATGCAATTTCCGGTGAGGTTTGAAAAGGTCAGCACACTACGTGCAGTGTACTCTGCCTTACAAAAATGCATTAGCAGCCCTGTCGGAATTCTCCGGTAGGGGCGAATCAGGCGATTGACAATAAAGTAAACCTTTATCGGAGAGAAGTAAAACGTGGTAAGATGGACCTTCTGGAACTGAACAGAACCATACGTAAGCGTGACAGCAACAAGACAACGCTCAGACTGATTGTCAATGACGTATCTCCGAATGGTATGACAACACTTACTCAAGCTATACTAACCAGTTTCTATTTAAAGTTGTCTCTAAATCTATTTGGTGTTGTAGTAACACAAGTACTTTACGAAGAGACAACTTGTTCTAATATGTCCGCCAAATTCACTTTACCCATCGTTTTCATCATGTAATTTTAAAAGACAGTGAAGATCATGTTTCACTTCTGGCCGTACATAAATGTTGACAAAATGATCCAAAGTTTGTATTTACTTGCCTCTTAACAAGTGTAGAGTTAGGCACAAGGGCAGTTTAAATGTGTGGAAAATCCAGCTCTCTACAAAGTTGTACACGGGAATAAGACAATAATAGGACAACAATTAAAAGAAAACTGCTTCAGTGTAAAAGGATCTTTAGTTCACTGATCGGGGACAGAAAAGATGTAGTGTAGTATCAGAACAGCTACTACACTTTTGCCTTTAGTCAACGACACCAATTAATTAATATGATATAATATGTGAGTTTTATTGAGAAGTAGCTGTTTTAAGTGTAGAGCTGTCTATCCGGGACCCACCCTTCCTTGCCAGGCGTCATTTCTACAATAAATAAACCTACATCTGACCTTGTGTCGAACTTCCTAGCACGGATGTAAATAATATGATATGATATACAAGTTGAAGTGAGAACTAGTCTGTTTTTGTTTAATGCTTGACACCTAAGACTTATTCGGTGTTGTATTTCTCTGCCCGGTCATGTGTAGCATATATTAGCTAACCTTTCTTTTCTATCCGACATTTAAAAAGATGACCATTTCCCAATACCATACTGCCAATCATATAAGCTCAACTTTTCACGCAGTTTTCGTCATGACAGAATGTTTCGCGTGAAATATCCGTTTCATTCTCCGAGAGATAGGATGATATCAAGTGCCGAGTGTTTTGACGGATGAGAAGACATTTTTAATCAATGTTCTTCCTGTCCTGGTAAAGATGGATACAATTTCGAGTCGACGTTGACAGCGGACAGCAAGACATCACTTTACGCTTTATAAGTGACAAAGTACGAACGGATGGACCATATGATCTTGTTTTTTTTTCTTTTATGAATAAAGAAAAAGCATTGTTTTAATTTCGACCATTTTTACATATTACATTTTTAGCAACATTGTTTTAGTTAAGTAATTTTTTATTACATTGTGCTATTTATGAAAAATACAAAATAGTTAAAATTTGAAATTTGAACTTTTGAAAAGTCAAATATACGAAAAATGACATTATACAATATTACATAACAACTTAAAATAACACCAGTATTTGTACATGGATGCATTCAAGGATAAGCCGATTAATACATGTCCATGGGAGGTTGGAGGTTATGAAAGGTCGATGCGCAGACTCAGAAACGTAGTCAATCCCTACTCTTTTTAAAAAATCTTCCTTCATCTTCATTTTTTCTATTTTGACAAATAGATTGCCGTTGTGTTTCTTGAACACAATATGTTCTTAGTTCTTATGTGAATAATCAAACGAACTTAGTATAACAAGGTCGATTACATTTGTTCCTCGCTTTTCTTCTCTACTAAATTGCAGATTTGAAATCGAACATATCTAATTTTATATAGCGGATCTTTCGCGATATCGCGGTATCTACTAAAAATAAAAGCTTAAAATATTTAATATTGTCATAATATCTAAGTAACATATACGATAAATAACATCATAAACAAGAAAAACATATAAACTAAGATGTTTTATGATAATAGATCGATGATATGAATGAAAGTTATCTTTAACTTGAATACTCTTACTAGTGTCTCTCTCTCTATTCCCCCTCTCCTGCTTGCTATCTCACCCTCGCTTTCTACTTCTCTCTCTCTCTCTCTCTCTCGCTCGCTCTTTCTCTTATATATATATATATATATATATATATATATATATATATATATATATATATATATATATATATATATATATAAATTATCATTTTTATTTACGCAGACATGTACAAACATCTGCGACACTGGCATGTCGATGTTATCGATCAACAGCTATTATAAACTGAGATGTCATCTTTCCTAATATGATCTAAGGTTAAGATCGGATTCTAACTCTGCCTGATAAGATCTCAGTTTATAATAGCCGTTGCTCGATAACATCGACATGCCAGTGTCGCAGACTTTGTACATGTCTGTGTAAATAAAATAATTATATACAAAAGCTATATTTGATATTGAGAACTTTTTATAAACCCGGTTAAAATTCTTTGAATTACTACCTAGTGGATGTTTTACCTCGATTATTATATATATATATATATATATATATATATATATATATATATATATATATATATATACATATATATATATATTTATATATATATATTTATATATATATATTTATATATATATATTTATGTATATATATGTATATATTTATATATATTTATGTATATATATATATATTTATATATATATATTTATGTTTATATATATATGTATATATTTATATATATATATATATATTTATATATATATATATATTTATATATATATATCTATGTAT
>OY744538.1:84939731-84947231 GCA_963556195.1 Sepiola atlantica | reverse complement strand
AAGTGAAATGTATCTTTCTATGCGCGACATGACACTACAATTACCTCAATATTATACTGCCTGTGATAGAACAGCACCTCTTAGCGTTACCAAAGAGTTATATCTCTTGTACTACCAGTCGAAAACAGTAGCCAGAAAATATCCAAAACTGTAGCCATACCCTGTCAGAACAAAAAAGGGCTGAGACTAGTCATGCTAAACTAGGTGACCATCAAATATATTAACATTGTCCAAATTAAGAAAATGATATAGCGGGTAGGACGGACTTAATTGTCCTAGTCAGAAAACACGTTCAAGCACTAAGAGTGTTTAAAGTATTTCTGTGTTAGTGTCTTTAGATAGATAATAGACAAAGAAAGATTGCAAGTCGGGCAATAAGCGGATGCTATCTACTCTTAAGGAAAAGTAGGTTTGCAAACCAGATATTATGGTCGAGTACCTTGCTCTAGGAAAGTTGTCGTTCATGACTAAGGCGGGTTCCCTCCCCCAGTGTTGATCATCTGTGAAGATCTACGAGTCCATCTCGTAGAATGGAGTATTTTTCACACGCTTTGTTAAAAATACACACATTAGTTATGTACTTAGAATAAGATTTTATGTCTGAGAAATTAATGATAGTTTCCCCTCTGAATGATGTATATTTATGCATAAAAATATTTTCCCATCTTTTCAGATGTCTCAAGAACAAATGTGTCTAGCTCAAGTTCAGTCATATTTGCACAGCCTTTTCCTCAATGCCCAAACCTTGAAGACTGGAAAATACTGACAGATTTTATCGCGTTGGAGTGGTTGAGGAGGTCATTTAAAGACAATAAGCTGGGTATGAGTATGCCGTTAGTGAAACAAATTTATACATACTTTTGTATAGAAACAAAAAATAAAAACATTATAGTCAAAGACTAGTTATTAAGATTGAAATTGAGATTGTCGACCGTATTCGAGGGGGGTGGGGTGGGGGGAACCTACTCACTTTTCATTAACTCCTACACCGAAATAAATCGCTCCACTAGTTCTTGACCCACACCATTACTCTAACACTTTATAAAGAAAGCAACAAGTACCATTTTTGTGACTTTGAGATTACACGACTGAAGATTAATCTCCGGCTTCCCGGATCATTAGTGAACACTCTAACATTTATGCAAAATTGGCTGATTGTTCATGTGACATTATCTGTTCTTATATTTAATTATAAGACCCATGAGTATCGTAGAAATGATCTCCGAAGATTGTTATAGGAAGTTAATTATATATTTATTTGCATAACAGGGTAAGTATCTAATGTAGTATCAACATCATCATCATCTAGTCATGGTAGTGTCACGGGTGCTTATGACTCTTACACCATTTCGCTCTAACTCCATCACATGGTTTTGTTTTATTTTCAAGTTTTCAGAAATCAAGAGGTCCATTCCCGGGGCTGACACTGGATCACTATATGAGATACATAGATATTCGAATATTCCATTATAGTTCTCCTGTACCTGTCAAACGCTTAACAAATTAACTATGTTATGTTTTATATTTTTGTGGTCTCTTGAATTACCAGATTCCAGCACAAGAACTAATCTAATCTGGTAGATGATCCAGCTAAGTTCTGTCACTTTAATGAACATTACTTGGAGAAGGTGCACCATCCTTCGCATGAGCCAGTGTGTAGCCGTGTCGAAACGATCTTATTTGTGTTTCGAATACTAGTTCGAATATCATATTTAATATTTAGTCAGGGTCTACTTGTAGGGGAAAGTATCCTTATGTCAAGTTGTCCTGACTAATCTTTGTACAGAGAGACCGAAGACACCCAAGCATGGTGCTTACTAGGTAATTGAAACTCTCCCATAACATCACACAAGATAGGTATTCGTTTGTGTATTGTAGGTCCTCTGTTAGTTTCTTGACGCATGGTTCTGTGCGGCCTTCTCACTGAACCATGTCCTTGCGTTGGGTATCCACCAAAGAAAATTGCTGCCGATTTAAACTTTACCCTTTAACAGTTAATAGAAAATGTTTTTCTTCTCTCTCTGCTCAGGCTGAAGTCAGAAAAAGGTGTCCGTAAAACTGCTCTCGTGTAGGATGACGCGTCAAAGAGATGTTAACAGCAGCTCTTAGCATTTGCGGGGTGTTGCATTCAGGATATTTCTACAGTTACTCTTAGAATTTGCGTGTTGTAACATTCAGGATATGGTAATAATAGCTCTTAGCATTTGCGGGGTGTCGCATCCATGAGATGTTAAAAGCAGCCCAAAGCATTCTGGTGTACACATCGTCAAGTTTCTTCTCCAATCGTAGTTCAATATACCAGAACTTATGTTACAATGGCTTTAACACATTGACTTTAATCTTGGTAGGGATATTATAGTTCCAGATTGCTTTCATTTAGTTGTATGTAGATTAGGAATAACATTTACCGGCTCCCTATATTGCCTCTAGATATTGAGTTCAGCTGCAACCTTAGATTGCCTCTAGATATTCAGTTCAGTTGCAACCCTTGATTGCCTCTAGATATTGAGTTCAGCTGCAACCCTAGATTGCCTGTAGCTATTGAATTCAGCTTTAACCCTAGATTGCCTCTAGATATTGGGTTCAGATGCAACCCAAGATTGTCTCTCGATATTTGGGTCAGCTGCAACCGTAGATTGCCTCTAGATATGTGCTTAAGCTGCAACCTTAGATTGCTTCTAGATATTGGGTTCAGCTGCAACCCTAGATTGCCTGTAGATATTTGGGTCAGCTGCAACACTAGATTGATTCTGGACATTTGGTTCAGCTGCCACCCTGGATTGCCTCTAGATATTGGGTTCAGCTGCAACACTAGATTGCCTCTAGATATTGGGTTCAGCTGCAACCCTCGATTGCCTCTAGATATTTGGTTCAGCTTCAAGCCTACATTGCCTCTAGATATTCAGTTCAGCTGCAACCTTAGATTGCCTCTAGACATTGAGTGTTGCTGCAATCCTAGATTGCCTGTAGATATTTGGGTTCAGTTGCAACCTTAGATTGCCTCTATATATTTGGTTCAGCTGCACCCCTAGATTGCCTCTATATATTCAGTTCAGCTGCAACCCTAGATTTCCTCTAGATATTCAGTTCAGCTGCAACTCCAGATTGCCTCTAGATATTCAGTTCAGCTGCAACTCCAGATTGCCTCTAGATATTCAGTTCAGCTGCAACCCTAGATTGCCTCAAATTTTCAGTTCAGCTGCAACTCCAGATTCCCTCTAAATAGTTGGTTCAGCTGAAACCCTTAATTGCTTCTATGTATTTGGTTAAGTTGCAACCCTAGATTGCCTCTAGATATTCAGTTCAGCTGCAAATGCACAAAATAAACAATACCAGCAAAATTCACGTGCTACTCTCTTGTCATGATGTGTTCTCCCAGCAGATGAACTCACAAGTTGAAGTCAATAGTGGAGCAATCTAGTTCAACAAACTGAACTGTTTATAGGTGTGGCGTTTTAAGATCAACTATTATAACAATGCAACTTAAGTATCCAAATCAATCTATTGTAATGCAAATCATGTTTGCTTCATTTTCATCAGATAAACAACGTCTAGAAATTTCTGGACGATCAGAATATAAAATTCCATCTTTCGCTTTTCATACGTCAAGAAATAAGAAAAAGAAAGTAAATGAAACTCTCCAATTATTCTGACACTTCGTATTTAATTGCTAATAACACGTGTTAAATTTAATCAGAAATCAACTAATTAATTTATCTCTTTTCGTTAAATGAATCGCTTCGCATTAAATGTTTCCCACGTGCGTAAATGGTTCTGGTATGCTTGGGCAGCACATTGATATAAAACATCATTGTATGAAATTATTATATATATATATATATATATATATATATATATATATATATAGGCAAATCTATAGAAAACAGAATAATAGAACAGGATATAAGAAGTAACACCAACAAGACCTTTGTTGGCGGGAAGCCCAACGATTAGCTGAGAGAACAACAAAGAATCTGATTGGTTAATAAGCTAGCCGTGTATATAAAAACACCCGGCAAAAATAACTCCATGCATGTTAGCCTGAAGATCTCTCTCCCCCCCCCGGATGAGACGCAGGAACCTCTGTGTAGCTTAATTGCCATAAATATATTTTCATAGCTTACTACCTAGCTCTACTTACGTATCGAGCACTGTTGAAGTAAATACTGAAAATTGATACATAAAAAAATATATCTCCTCATAAAATTTTATGTGGATACATACAATTCTAATTAGTCTAAGGAAGAAGTGTCTGATATTTACATACAGATATGGGTTGGTCTTTTGTTGAACGAAATAAGTCCGTAATTGTACTAAAGGTATTTGAAAAAAAATGATTCCTAAGATGAATAAAATCTTGGAGTTTAGAATGGAAAAAAATACTGTCTATCTATCTATCTATCTATCTATCTATCTATCTATCTATCTATCTATCTATATATATATATATATATATATATATATATATCTATATATATATATAGATATCTATCTAGATATCTATTTTGATATCTATCTAGATATCTAGATATCTATCTCTCTCTCTCCATCTCTCTCTATATATATATACATATTGAGAGAGAGAGAAAGAGCATAATAGATATATACCAATATTCATAAACAAATATTAACTTATTTATACCTACATACAACGTCGTTTCAAGCTTACGCTCTCATCAGTGTAAGACAACGAGAATTCCAGACGGTCACAAATTGCGAACCCGGTCACAACGTGAACCAGGACTCTGTACGCACCCGCTATATCGTCAAGGCCATAGGAAATTGTCATACGGGAGAAATCAAGTTACATTAATGCCAATACAACGGGTTGTAAACCCCTAATTGTCCAAAGCGGTCAACAGACTTAATCGGAGCTATGTATTGTAGCTTTAAGTGAATGTCTGTTTTATTATATCTCCTTATAGATCTTAATTTTAATCTCAGTAAGGGGCGCCATAACAATATATATATATATATATATATATATATATATATATATATATATATATATATGTAGATTATAACTAAAAGGTAAACTTTTAGAGAGTTGGACCTATTGTGAAATAAGGAAAGCTCAATATATTGGATAGAGCAAAAAATATGGTACGTCAATGAAAATTAGTAAGACCTGCAAATGGAAGCAAATCGGTATTTTCAGTTGTTCAAAACAAGGAGTAGTTTAGTTAATAAAAACATTTATTTTTCATCTCTTTCTTTCCTTAAACCAGGCCTTTCAAAGATTAAAATCTTATCATCAGAGGAAAAATTATGATTGATAAGTTGACAGGGTGGGACTGTCAAAGTTCCAAATTTGAAATCGCCGTCGTTGGATTTTTATGCAGATTCCCCCGGATTTACCAATATTTCTGAGCCCTACGTTTTTTGGATTTCGTTATTGGTGATTCCCATGCCCGTCTGAACCTTTTGGAAACATTTTTTAAAGAAGTTTTTTGAATTTCTTTAATTTTTAATTTTAAAAGAAAACTTTTTCAAATTTGGAACTTTGACAGTCCCACCCTGTCAACTTATCAATCATAATTTTTCCTCTGATGATAAGATTTTAATCTTTGAAAGGCCTGGTTTAAGGAAAGAAAGAGATGAAAAATAAATGTTTTTATTAACTAAACTACTCCTTGTTTTGAACAACTGAAAATACCGATTTGCTTCCATTTGCAGGTCTTACTAATTTTCATTGACGTACCATATATATATATATATATATATATATATATATATATATATATATATATATGTTACACCGGCCGTTCTTACACAGGAGAAACTATACCGGTTGTCACTATAAATAGTGCGAGTCACCAGAAGACAAAGCACAGTCTTGTAACTGTCCAGCCAAGAGCTAGTCACTTTCTTACTTTGTTAATACACTTGTTAAACCAACCCTCGACTTGACTTCCTTTATTTATTATTTACTGTGGAACAACTTCACAACAATATGAAACTCTGTTTATTGTACGATTAGCGTTGAAATTCTACTTATTTTCAAATTAAAACTGAAGACCTAAACAAAAGACTTCGTTAGATAATGTTGATCTAAAATATTTTTCTAAGGGAATCATTAAATAATATAAAATATTATATATATATATATATATACATACATCTATATATATATATATATATATATATATATATATATATATATATAGAATTATAAAAAGAAAAACTATACACACATTAAGGTTGTACACATAATAACTTATTTCGACCCCTTTAATTAGGTCTCCTCAGATGTATAGACAACCACGTCAAAAAACCAAACCATTTTTTTTTTTGACGTGGTTGTTTATACATCTGAGGAGACCTAATTAAAGGGGTCGAAATAAGTTATTATGTGTACAACCTTAATGTGTGTATAGTTTTTCTTTTTATAATTCTGTTTTGCTCTGTTTAAATTACATTGAGCTCTGTTATTCAGATTCTTAACACAAAATTGAAATCTACACACTATATATATATATATATATATATATATATATATATATATATATATATATATGTGTGTGTGTTTGTTTGTTTGTAAAAAGAGAGAGGAGTGAGATAGGTTAAGTTGATGAAAATCTGACAGGAAATGATAAGTGATAATAAACTGCAAATAAACGATAACGCAAAGCCAATTTAAATATAACATTATTTATATTTTTGAATGAAACAGGCGTGCCGTAATTATTTCTTCTTTTATTATTTGATTCTTGTTTTTTTAAAGCGACCATTTTCGCATGCTGTTTTTTTATTTCCATGTATTTTATCATAAGTGTATTATTAATTAACCAAATACCCTTTATATAATTATAAGCATAAACATTGTATGTATGTGAAATATGTGTAAAACAGTTTGAGAAGTGTGAGAAGTGATGGAAATTAAATTAAATTAGTTTATTTAGTTATGTGTGAGTGGATTTATTTATTTACTTATTTATTTATTTAATAAAAGCATTAAAATAGCAACTACCATTAACCCGCTTTTCTCCCACGTTGCACACGACCACTCATTCAATTTTAACAGGCGAAAATCATTAAATACGTATCAAATAAATCTTGACGCAGACTACTTGAAGCAACACTCATTACAAACTCCAACACCATCAAACAACGGAATGTTTTTTTTATAATTTATCTCAGCTAATTAGCAAACTCATTATGGTGGAACAAAAAATAACATCAGAACCTGGATAACGACCCCCTACCACATTCTCTATTTATAAATATACACACATTACTAAGAAATCAGAATACATATATATGCATATGATCAAAATTATTACAGATAAGGTACACATTAGTGACACGGTTTATCAATTGAGATCAAAATATTTATATATTTTATTCAATGATCACAAGCCGGACTTTTTACATACGCCTGCGACTAGATTGATAAACCCTACGATGCCTGAAATTGGAAAAATAAGCAAGACAATTCTTGAAAATACATATGAGAACATCACAAAAAAACAACATCTGAACCAATGGATTGGTTCAATT
>OY744538.1:84927231-84934731 GCA_963556195.1 Sepiola atlantica | reverse complement strand
TTGCTTTCGTTCCGTCAGCCATCACAGGTTAGACGTCTTAAGTAATTCGTTATTGTGTTCTTAGTCTCGCACTCGATAAAGATTGAACCACTTAACCACACACATCGCAAAATGTACTAACTTAATAATTAACTTGAGTTTAAGCATTTTTCATGTTCACTTCGCTTGTAATTGAGAGTGACAGTTCACAGGATCAAAGATTGTAAGAATATACTAAAACAGTTAAGGTTTTCCCAATTATTTTTCCAGCGATGTGACCCCATAAATATTTATTCCAGCGATGTGACCCCATAAATATTTATTCCAGCGAGGTAACCCCATAAATATTTATTTCAGCGATGTGACCCCATAAATATTCATTCCAGCGATGTGACCCCATAAATATTTATTCAAGCGAGGTTACCCATTAATATCTATTCCAGCGAGGTTCGCCAATAAATGTTTATTCCAGCGATGTTCCCCATAAATATTTATTCCAGCGATGCTACCCCATAAATATTTATTAAGGAAATGTTCCTACATAAATATTATTTTACAGTGATGTTACCCCATAAACATTTATTGCAGCGATGTTACCCCATAAACATTTATTCCAGCGATTTTACTCCATAAATATTTATTTCAGCGCTGTTACCCAATAAATATTTATTCCAGCGATGTTAGTTTATAAATATTTAATTCAGCGATGTTACCCCATAAATATTTTTTTCAGCGATGTGACCTCATAAATATTTATTCCAGCGATGTTTCCCATAAATATTTACTCCAGCGATGCTACCCCATAAATATTTATTGAGGCGATGTTCCCTCATACATATTTTTTTCCAGTGATGTAACCCCATAAATATTTATTCCAGTCAGGTTACCCCATAAATATTTATTCCAGCGAGGTTACCCAATAAATATTTATTCCAGCGATGTTCTCCAGAAATATTTATTCCAGCGATGCTATCCCATGAATATTTATTGAGGCGATGTTCCCTTATAAATATTTGTTTACAGTGATGTTACCCCATAAACATTTAGTGCAGCGATTTTACCCCATAAATATTTATTTCAGCGATGTCACCTCATAAATATTTATGCTAGCGATGTTAGCCCATAAATATTTATTCCAGCGATGTGACCTCATAAATATTTATTCCAGCGAGGTTACCCATAAATATTAATTCCAGCGAGGTTACTCAATAAATATTCATTCTAGTGATGTTCCCCATAAATATTAACTCCAGCGATACTACCCCATGAATATTTATTGAGGCGATGTTCCCTCATAAATATTTTTTCCAGTGATGTTACCCCATAAATATTTATTCCAGCGAGGTTACCCAATAAATATTTATTCCAACGATGTTCCTTATAAATATGTATTCCAACGATGCTACCCCATGAATATTTATTGAAGCGATGTTACCTCAAAAATATTTTTCCAGTGATGTTACCCCATAAAGATTTATTACAGCGATTTTACCCCACACATATTTATTTCAGCGATGTTACGCCATAAATATTTATTCAAACGATGTTACGCGATAATATTTATTCTAACGATGTTAACCTATAAATATTTATTTCAGCTATGTGACCGAATAAATATTTATTTCTAGCGATGTAACCCCATAAATATTTATTCCAGCGATTTTACCCAATAAATATTTATTCCAGCGATGTTACCCCTATAAATATTTATTCCAGATATTTTACCCCATAAATATTTGTTCTAGCGATGTTACCCCATAAATATTTGTTCTAGCGATGTTACCCCATAAATATTTGTTCTAGCGATGTTACCCCATAAATATTTGTTCTAGCGATGTTACCCCATAAATGTTTGTTCTAGCGATTTTACCCCATAAATATTTGTTCTAGCGATGTTACCCTATAAATTTTTGTTTTAGCGATGTTACCCCATATATGTTTACCGTAAACGTAACATAAAACTGTCTATTTTAAAGCATTAAGACTAATAGGGTCGGCATTTAATGACGATTTTATTAGGTTAAATATGACGGTAGTTCGAAAGATGTCGGAGACAGGGCGCTAGTCCTTCGCTTATTACACTCTCAGCTATGAAAATACTCATTTATATACATGCGCAGATTGTTTACTCTAAGTATCTGATTTATTAAAATTGCCAAAGATTAACCAAGCTTAGCACAGCATCATTTAACATGTTGTAAGTTAATTCCTGAAAAGTACTCCAATAATCTTGAATCTTAATAGTCAGCATCATTCAACGGTCTATCTATCACTCTCTTCAACCCTTATTCACAAGTTGAACCTTAATAAAGGTTGCCCATTCAAGACTTCGTCTAGATTCGGAACGTCAATTTGGTTTAGTTGTAAAACAACTTAACATTAAATGAAAAATAATATTTTAACAGTCATTTAAATTTGATTTTTATTCGTATGACTTTTAAGACATAAGTATTCACTTATGTAGGAATCCTATCAAAATTTGCGAAACATACGACAATTGATGCGGTTTTGTAGTTATGCAACATTTATAAAGGCTGTTTTCAAGAGTGAATTCTTTTTTACATTTATTCATTCTATGACGAAAGAGACTACAACGATGATTCACATGTGAAGGTCGGAGTATTAACAGTCCCTAATTCTTTGTACCCTATATGACGTGTAACTGTGCTTCATTTCCGGCAGCAACTTAGTAAAATTTTAACCATTAAATGTCTCTTACATAACGTAGTTCACCTGCGCAATAAACCGTCTACTTGTCATATCGGGTTCTAGCTGACCAGATAGCTCATCCCTCTTCCACAAATGCAAAGAACTCCCTACAGTATTTTTATGAACATAGTTTCTTTCCAAGACCTTCTAATCTGTTAAACACGTTTCTACGAGACTGCTAACCTAAGGGCTACAACATGGTAATGTGCAAACGCAATTTAAACAAATACTACTTCTAGTCGTCCTTATATTTCATCAATTTTCATTCATTCCAGTAATTATTTTCAATCCTTTCATAATATTCATCATTACTCAACTGACAATAACTTCATCTGATTAACTTTCATCCTAGAGTGGATTTTACCGTTGCTATGTTGTGACACATTAGTTGATAACATAAACGTTAATTGTCCTACTTCAACAATTAAAACAAAAGAACCATCTCAAAACTATAATTAAAAGGCATATCGTGTTTTATTTTCTATCTTTTACTAATGGGAAACAACCCCCTAAGGCCAATAGACATTCAAGGATAAGGATTATTAGCATGATGTTCAGTTGAATGATGAAAAATATGAGGTGAATCGAAAACGATGAATGAAATGAATAAAATATGTTTAATTATGTGGAATGACAAGTATTTTTACATGTTAGATTTGAAGGGACCTATGTTGTAGTCTCCAGGGAACCAGTGTCGTCAGAATCTGTTCAAAGACAGAAGTTCCTGGAAACAAACTCCCTTCATGGAGATTTCGTTTGATGTTAGCAACGCAGAGGCAGAAAGGAAAGTTCTTTTCCGCTGTGAATAGCTTACAATAACGGACTGGCGATTGGAGTTTAGCCAACCACATGCCCTGGAAATAACGATAGAGTAGAGAAAGACCAGTAACGTGTAGCAAAGTATAGAATAGGTTCTAATACTACACTTCATCATTTCTGTCTCCGCGTCAGTCAACCTGAAATCTTCATCAGATGAAGCAATTTTATTTTTTGTCCAAATCTATTGTTCCACTTTCTGGGGAGCTTGATTTTCTACACATTATAAATCGACTTTATGTCTTTCTATGCCTTCATTGGGACGGCAGGTAAATAGGGATTAGCTACGTTTCTTCTGTGTAAAGGAGGATGTGAAGAACAGAAGAGCTCATCCACCACTAGATTGCGAAGTTGAGTTTGTACTTTATCTACAAAGCAATGAAGAATACTCTGAGCAGCATCCCTCCCAAGTTGTTACAGAAGAACCTCATCTTAAGATTTATATGACTAGAACAGGTAGAGGATTGCAATGAGAGCCATACACTTTTAGGAACGGTAGAATGATCCAAACATTTACACAAGCACCAGCTTGGATATAAGTCTGCCATTTTTATCTGAACTGCTACGTAATATGCAGGAATTATATATCGGTATCAAATAGTTGATCTTATGAAGTAAATTATCACACTATAAATGGTCGGATCATTTGCGAATCACCAGACAGGTTAATCACAATATGAGTAAAGGTTATAATGCAATATTTCGATTGGCTGAAGAAGTGAGAATTTATGAGGCTAATTTTAGTTTAAATTGGAGTTATGACAATACGGTTGGTTGACGAGAGACTCGTAATAGCGAATGTCACTTACTGTTAAACTGACTCCCGCGAAACGGTTAGATAATAACGACTTGCACTTAAAGGTCGGGCCCGATCTCGGACATGATTTGATTTACACTAGGGTCAAAAGATCAGCATATAAATAACTAGAATATCCGCGTTAAATATTAAATGAACTAGGTTGCTCCGGATTTCGGTTGATTTAGAGTAAGTAACACATTTGACCGTAGTTGGTTGATGAATAGGAAGTTAAGGTGATAGTGAGTAACAGATCATGGGAGAACATCTCGGATCACGCGAAAAACGCGCGCTGCGTCTTGATACAATTAGGAACAAAGTCATGCGGAAAATCAACTCGGAAGAAGGATTAAGAGCATTATGTGAGTGAGATTCAAGAAATACAGCGAATAAAGAAACACATTTAATTTTCTAAAGCGTGGTAGCATTCTTCGTGTGTTACCTACGAATTGGGAACAGAACACCGGATTCTTGAAGGCTTCATGCTATATTTTTATGAATATTTACTTGATGGTTTTATTGGTGTACATGTTGTCAAACAGACGATGGCCAAATAGTTATTATTTAATTGCCTCTCAACGAACGGAAAGTTTAATAAAAAAGCAGGTACTAATGTAGAGAAAATCCAGTTTCTGAATTGGATCAAAATTAAAAATTAATTATTATTATTATTTGTTTGTTATGCCTCCTTGGGCATCTCCCCTTTAACTATTTTCTCAATGCAACTGTAAAAAAAACTATTAGTACAGTATCGATATCCAGATCAACTTCTGTCAAATATTTCATTTGACAGCTTCCAAAAGTGGCACCTCAGTATCTCCCTCCTACCACTCTTTCTGAATTTATCCAACCTCATCTTAAACTTATCCACGTTATTGCTGTTCTAATTCTGATATGGCAATTTATTCCAAAAATATATTATGTTTATTACTAAACGCATATCTCGAATAGACGCGTCTTAAGAATACCCATTAGTCTGTTAATATAAAAATCTAGTTTTAATATAACTTTTGTGTCTCCGACTGAAGTGAGGAATCTAGACTATTCGCCGGAAGAGGTTTAGAAATCGTAAAAATCCGAGGATCACAGTTCGTAAATTTAAAAGAAAAAGGGGTATTTTATAAATACTATCGAAGAATTATGTACAATTTGTTATCGTTCTTTTGAAAGGGAAACACACACAAAAAGCAAAAAAAATGTGGTTCCATATATAGTTCCGAAACATTTATCGATTTCGTGAAGATCGAAGAAATATCTTTTATGAGACTCTGGAAAGGAAATCAATTTCAGGTTCCTGCTGATACTTATATTGGATAGAATCTACTGGTACGAAATAGTGACGTAATCGTAATGTAACATAGTAACTCATAGAAAGGAAGTAAGTAACCCGATACTACTACTACTACTAATAATAATAATAATAATAATAACGCTAATATCAACTAAACTGTAATAATCGACAAATTCCTTCCGTGACAGAATTTCGGAAAATTAAATATAATTCTGGGTACTTATATCGATCTTGACCCAGTTTTCGCGAGTTTCTTGTCGGAAGCGTTCGGCTATCTTACGCAAACGCCCGAGAGATGACGAGCCGATTTGTACTAGACGATAATTTTGATACGGTGTTGTGTCCTATGATTTAAAGTTATATTTTCAAGAAAAATTCTAATAGAAACAACAACAAAAAAAAAAACAAGCAAAACATAGCGAAGTTACTGTTATCAAATAAATAGTTTAACCCTAAACCCTAAACTCTAACCCTAACCCTAAACCCTAACCTGAACCCTATCAACAACAAAAAAACAAAACAAGAAGAACATTAAAATCATAGGACGCAGCACCGTATCAAAATTATCGTCTGGTACAAATCGGCTCGTCATCTCTCGGGCGTTTGCGTAGGATAGCCGAACGCTTTCGACAAGAAACTCACGGAAACTGGGTCAAGATCGATATAAGTACCCAATTCTGAATTGCTGATATTATTAAAACACGTAGACAGAAATAGTAACAATCTATATAACAAAGAAGGATCTATCGACGACGATGACAGGATGACCAGGACAGTTTTTTTTTTACTGAATGTCCCGAAGCTCCTCGAGAAAAAAGATTTAAAAGATTGCTGGTTGGACTTTGGTCGTCGTCACAAGAGGGTTCGAAAAAGTGGGTGGAATGGGCAGAGAATTACTTAATTACTTACTAGGTTTTCAAGAGGACGACTCGACCAGTATTGGTTTACATTAAACTTGAAGACGACCATGCTGCAGTCGTCCGAAAAGCAGACTTGATGGTATGTTCTAAGAAAATTAACTTTGTTCATTTACGTCCCGTTAGGTTTCTGGCAGAGATAGAGAGAGAAAGAGAGAGAGATAGAGAGAGAGGAGAAAGAGAGATAGGGAGAGAGAGAAAGAGAGAGAAAGAGAGAGAGAGAAAGAGGAGAGAGAGAGAGATAGAGAGAGAAAGGGAGAGAGGAGAGAGAAGAAAGAGAGAGAGATAGGGAGAGAGAGAAAGAAAAGTTCCCTGCACAGATAGGGCGTCAGGGATAAATAAGGATGCTAATATTTAGATTTTTAAATCTGTATTCTCAATTTCCATTTTCAAAATAAAATGTTCATTGGCCTTGTACCTATGTCGAATCATGATATGTAGATACGTGCAAAATGTATGCCCGATCTAAAAAATGTAAAAACATTTCGACTCCTTTAACTTTAAAATGCACTCAAATTCATGAAATCAACTAATTTTAATACAATTTTTAGTATTGCTTTCGGAACGATCATGGACTACAATAAACACATTAGTCTTTGTCAATCTTACTGAGAATGTATTATTTTGTGTAAGCAAAATCACGATTACAAAATTTATATCTAAAATACAAACAAACATATATTTAAAAAAAATTATCAAAATAAAGCACCGTAGATGTTAACAATGAAAAATCTTAAAATATATTTTTCATATACTACCAAAAAATCATTAAGATTCCGTGTTAATTAAACCAATATAACTAAAACAAAAAATAATTTCGCGAATTAACGATATTATCATTGAATAAAGCATTGTTGATTTATATAATCGCAAAAAATATTTTATGTGATTTTAATTATACAAGTTTCCAAGAAATTGTTAAACGCGATATTATAATATTTCGCCTTCGCGCATGAACGAGTAATATTTTTTTAAAAAGATGAGAAATTGGG
>OY744538.1:84907231-84922231 GCA_963556195.1 Sepiola atlantica | reverse complement strand
TATGCCGCCCTTTGCATATATAGAACTTAAATTCCCTCATTCAATGTGGTAATGTCCCGTGGCCTAATAGTTACAGTGCTTGCTTACAGAGTCAAGGTTCGAACCGTGCGACCGTCCGAGATTATCATCCCTGCACTTATGAGAGCGAAAGCTCGAACCGCTAGCGTATGCAGGTAAAAATAATTTAATATTATTTATTTAAAATAAATATATATCTATACCTATATCTATACCTATACATATATATATATATATATATATATATATATGTATGTATATATATATATATATATATATATATATATATATATATATATATATAAATATATATATATATATATCATTATTTATACACAAGTCAGTACCACTGCTCCAACACGCATTGTCTGGAAATGGGAAACACGGCGGCTATTCGGCAAGCAGTCGAGAGGGGTATGCATTACGGAGAATGACGGCTTGTTGTCAACTGAACATAAAGTGCTCAATCTGGCGATGGATTTGTATAATTATTTATAAATCAACCCACATACATCATGCCAAATCGCTGAAATGTTGTATTCCTATGCTTGTTTCGATGGGATGTGCCCCGACAAAAATACTGCATTTGTAACATTTCAACGTAAATATCCCCGACACACCCGACTGGAAACAAACTTAGACAACTTGACTGTAGATGTATTCAGATGCCGGAAAACTTCTGGCTTTAATAGCTTCTTTTGCCTTTGGAATTTATTTCCTGCTCCCTGTTATCCCGACTTTACCACTATCAAAAATGTAAATGTAATGTGAAAAAACATCTCGCTGAACAATTCCCTACTGAGGAGTCACCCTATAATGCTGGCCCTAATTTTCAGTAGCTCGTTACGCCTCAATGGCAATATGCGTTTTGGAGATTAATAAACTTTTTTATAAAAATAGCAGTGTTGACACAAAAAGCATGAGCAACGACATTCACAAGATCTTTTGTCTAAAACGTATATTTGCAGCGATCTGAGAAGGATTTCATATTTAACAGAAAGTTGAATTCGTTAAATAGTCTACGAGAGAAGGTTGGGTGACACATAAGATTTTCAGAGATGGTGCCGTGACTTTAACCATATCCCGTATTCCATTTCCACGTACAATTTTTGCAGAGGCTATCGAATGTGTTTTATAATTGTTGCCTTGAACGTGACGAATTCCATAAACCGTTGACTATTTTCTGAGATTATATAAATACGTTACACACCAGAAAAAGAAACAAAAAAAGAGAGAACAATAGTAATACATAAATAAAAGATGGCGGATGTAGGATTAATATGGCGGCATCATTTCTTGTGGGTGAAGACATGAATTACCTCTTATTTATACGTGACATTTCACATATTAGCTTCCCTTTCTGCAACACATATCCGAACCAAAAGTATTAGAACGTTTTCTGATTAACGAATTCTTTCAGTTTCATTTCAGCTCGTGTATGTAGAAATAAATATTGCCAAAAAATTAGTATTTTGTGTCTGCCATCGTCTGCTTATCTGTTGCTACTTGCTGACCAGTATATACCAGTCGAGGCTCCGTTCTCAAAAATCAGTCCGGCAGATAATGAGCAAATTCGGTAACCTTTCATCAGTCGGGCTGGGATATTAGTCCATGATAGTCCTAGGAAACCCACCCTCCCAGCCAATCCCTCTCTTCTTTGGAAAGGCGTTAGTTTATTGCAAACTGCCTGAGGCGTTCCAACTGAGGAATGCAGACAAGGCATCTCAGGTAATTATTTATAGGCCATAGTGCTCCTTTTTTAAAAGCGCTAACTTGAATTCTTCCCATTTTCCGGCCCTAAGTTACATCTTCCCGCGATGGAAACGAAGTAAATACCCAGTCTCTCAGGGACTGTGCTATTCGGCTAACTCGGTGGCCTGTTATCTGTCAAAGTGGTATCAGTCTTAGATAGTCCTAGGAGGTCAACCTTCCTAGGCGTTGCCTTACCTCGTTGGGAAGCAGTTAGTTTATTGCAAGATGCATTAGAGGGCCCGACCGGGGAATGTCGATAAGGCTACTCAGGCAATGCCTAATAAGCCAGAGTACCCCTTCTCCCACCTTCCGGCCTTGTGCCACATCATAATTATATGAGGAGTATATAATACCGAGTCTGAAACAACTGTATAACGTATTATTTGGATTATCCGGATTACTATTTCAATCTCGTATATTATTCGCACAACGATTCGGCTAATGGAACCTACGACATTTTTTAAGATACATCTTTGTCAACTACGGAACGCTCTAATCGGACTCGGGAATCTTTGCATCAAACTACGGATACTATACAGAATTTCGAACTGAACTATTGATTTAATCCGCGGGGTTGGATCGTTATCGTTTCGTCCGCCATGATCAAGTAGAAATCTTAAGTATTTTTTATTTCATTCTTAGTATCGCCTGCAGTGAGGATTGAAGCTTTAACTTCCGGAAGACTGTATGTAACTTAGGATTGGTGGCATACGCGGCGCAGTAGATAAAGGTGCTTAGTGCAATCAGTTCTAATCATCTTTATAATTAAAATTATGAATCCTCATCTGAACAAATTCTGAAACATACTGAGAAATTGTACCAGATTTGGCATGAAACCTCATTGGTTCGCTGGGGGGGTCGTACTCCTCCTACTACTACTGGTGGTGGACGTATTAGTATTAGTAGTAGTAGTAGTAGTAGTAGTTCAACTACTACTGCTGCTTATAATACTACAGCTGCTGCTATGGCTGACACGAAAAACAAGCAACACTGATAGGCTCCAAAAGTATTGGGCATGATAATATTAAATTTGACAGACACCAGTTTTAAATGCTGTAAAATTGTACACTGGGAGACGAAGTATTTCGAGGAATTGGATACTTTTATTAACCAGGGGCAACATCATTAACACGCACCGACATTTAACGAGCAGCCCTGTCGTGATCAGATTATTCGGATAGTGAACATTAATTACAATCTAAATGCAAATAAGATGTAAACCCGGAATGGATTGTGTGTAGAGGTCGCATCTGAAATGCGACTGTGGTTGTTTTGCCAATTTCAAATTTGGAAAGAAAACTGAAATATAAATAGTTAATTTTTAGGGGTTTCAGACATCTCCAAACAGTTCGCATTTCGGGATCATTAAAAGCACGGGGCATAACGCAACCGAGAGATGTGAACGAATATAAACGGGATTAGTAAAACATTGGTTCCTTTGTAAGGTTAGAGAAGGGATTATTTCAACCCATATTATGTTATTTTATATGATGTTTATTTACCTCCTCTCCAAAAGGTTAGGCACAAGGCCAGTTTTATCTTACTCCCACAAGTAAGATGTGACCCAAGGTCGGGTCGGGAAAGTGAGGTTTGAAAAACCAGCCCCCGAGACGGTGAGCATTCTGGCCATTAAAATTATCTGGGCAGCCTCGTCGGCATTCCCCGGTAGGAGCGCCTCAGGCAGTAAGCAAAAAACTTACTCCTCCCTAAAGAGGGGAGGTAAAGCCTGGGAGGGTGGACCTCTTTAGAACTTCACAGGACACACCAACAGACCGGCGGAATCAAGCCTTAAAGGACAAGACGACACCGTTATAGGGTGCAATATCCATCGGAACAGATACTACACTTACTTCTTAGCCAAAAGTGCTAGGCCTCGCCGTCGGGTGTACAGATCTTTTATACCCCGGGTCGTCGTTCTCGTTGTTTTCGTCGGACTCGTCGCCATCATCACCATTGTTGTTGCCATTCCTGACATGAAAACAACGCCGAAACTTTTTTCGGGTTATAACAAAAGTTTGTTCAAAATGGACTGAACACAAATTGCATGCTTGTGTGAGAGAAAGATATATATATATATATATATATATATATATATATATATATATATATATATATATATATATATATATATATATAGAGAGAGAGAGAGAGAGAGAGAGAGAGAGAGAGAGATAGAGATAGAGATAGAGATAGAGATAGATAGATAGATAGATAGATAGATAGATAGATAGATAGATAGATAGATAGATAGATAGATAGATAGATAGAGAAAGAGAGAGAGAGAGAGAGAGAGGAAGTAAATAGAGCTTATATGTTCATCAATAGTTTTCACTCCATCAGTTTCTCTTCCACCACCGTCTTCAGTTACGGGGACGCCGCACAAACACGTCGTCTCTCATTCAATCCTAACCGGCTAAGGCAGAGTGAGGATTCTACTGGAAGGCACGTGACCCCCTCAACTCCACTGAAGGTGGCATTCGATCCCCAAGAACTGCTGATAATGTGGCTCTCATTATTTAACGGCCATACCGATTTACAGTCGTCGTCTGTCACGTTGACAAGTTGTAAGTAGTTATAATAATGAACGTGGTCGTAATAGTAATCGTAGCCATCGCAGTGTACCGATTGTTTTCTCCCTTTTCATTCCTTGTGTCCGTGTGTATCCGTATACATCCAGACCCATCCGCGTCCATCTTCCAGGAAAAGAGGATAATCAGGTACAGGACATGTGTTAGTATTATAGATAGTTTTGGACCCGGATGGGTCTGAAAGTACTTGGGACACAAATCAAAATTATGGCAAATTCATCAGCCAATTCCCCTCCGAAACTAAGATCCTCCTTCGGACGATTGAAAGGATCTACCAAAGGATATCCAGACATAAGTGGTCTCTTATATTCAACAATACTTGCCTGCAAGAGAAGATGCTGCCTATATCTCTATGCTGATGAGTCCCGATTATTAAAAAGGACGAAACGTATACGTACATAGATAATAAACAATAACAAATATTTATTATTATTTATCGCTCCTCGAAAAAGTAGAGAACTGTATGTGTAGTATTAATACAGCATGACGTCACTAGCTTTAAATGCATCGTTCCTTCCATTAAGAAAGTAGAACGCTCTAGACGTTAATGCCGCCGATAAAGTGTTAAAATTATCACCGTTTATTCGCTGTCTTAAATTAGCCCTGTGGTTAAGGCGTCGGATTTGAGTTGCAAAATACTTGTAATCCGGAGTTTCGAATCGCATGACCGGTAGTGAATAGTCATATCTCTATGCTGATGAGTCCCGATTACTAAAAAGGACGAAACGTATACGTACATAGATAATAAACAAGACCAATTATTATATATATATATATATATATATATATATATATATATATATATTGTAGATTTTATTATGATATTTAACACAATACGAGTATTCACTACTATCTTATATTTATATTAGATGTTGTAACCTGTAATTGTATACGGCATAATCACGTTGACACACCGGTTCCCGTTAGATTACGAAAGTTAAGCAACGTTTAGCCTGGTCAGTACTAAAATGGGTGACCATTTGGGAATACCAGGTACTGTATGTTGTATCCGCTTATATCGGCATTGTTTCCAGTTTTCTTCGACTTCTCGTTGCCATTGGAATCAAGCAGTGCTGACTCAGGAGAGGTGTGGTTGAAATTGCTCAACCCTTGCTTCACAGTTACACGCGCACCCTCACAGGGGGTGTCCATTGCGTCTGAAAACTGAACAGAGGCCATGATGTCACCTGTAATTTTGTAGTAAGCAAAAGGGTTGAAGAATTCAATTTCAAGTTTATTACATCTCTACGTCTAAAGTCCAGCACGGTCATTCCATTTACCAGCATTTCGGATGGACAGACGGAATAATGGTTTGCTTTGATGAATAAAAGGTGTTCACACGTTTGAAGATAAAAGAATATCATGAAACGGACAGTAATTGATAGATACATCGAGTGTTGGACAGTGAGACGAAATGGTGCGAACAGTTTACCGTCACTTTTCATGATGTTATCTCTTCTTACACGTCTGTAGTTCCATGGCTGGGTTGAGCTCTCTTGCATGGAAACTAACTATTTCCACTTGTTCTGAAGCAATACTCTTCTATAAGAATAGAATCCTTTAGGTTACTGGCAACGTGGAAAATATGTAAACAAAGAAAATACGTAATAATTTATCTTACTCTTAGTAGTAAGACAAAGAAACCTGACATTACTCACCACAGTGGGATGTGAACTGGCGTTCAAGTTTGGAATCTCAGCGTAAAAAAAAAACTTGCAAAATCTGATAATATTGGGAAATGTGATACAAGAAACAGCTGTCTCTACAAGACTATCCACTGCTCTATGATAAAGAGCAATATGTATTTATATATAAATAAATAAATATATATATATATATACATCCCGTCACGCAAGAGTTAGCCTTTTTCAAGTCACAAGACGAAGTAATTCTAAGTAGTGAGATGAAGCGGGAAACCAAATAGAAAGTCACACAAGCGCATCAAACTTACCCGGCTACCTGAAATGAATTTGGAAAACATCCTAAACTCTCTAATTAAAAGTCAACTGTATGTGTTTTTGTCCTTTCCATAAGAAATGATAATGCTAATTTATGTATGGAAAATTGAATCACTGATCCAATACTACGATTCTATATGCATATTTTAGTAATATATATCGATAAATATATTTGTTCGTATTTTTTTACGGAAGAGTAACACAAGTGCGTATATATATATATATATATATATATATATATATATATATATATATACATATATATACGTAGGGCGTTCGATAGGTAATGTCTCTTACCCATTTCCCATAGCAGTAGATTAATGAAACTTGGCACAGTTATTAGTCTTTCTCTACAAAAGAACCACCCAGAGTTATGCATTTCTCCACTCGTTTGATGCAGCTAGCGACACCGTTTTGTAGAACACTTCAGGTTGATCCTCCAACCAAGTCGTAACTTCAGAAATCAAGGCTGCATCATCTGGGAAACGCTTTCCTTTCAAAAACAACTTCATGGCTGGGAGAGATGAAGGCCAGAGGGTCCAATATCAGGAGAGTAATGAGGTGGGAGAGGATTTCATAGCCACACGCCTGTGCATCTGATATGGCGACATGCGAGTTGTTGGCCGGGGCGTTATCCTGCAGGAGGAGAATACCTTTACCGATCTTGCCCCGCCTCTTAATTTTGATAGCTTCTCTCAATTTCAAATGTGAAGCGTAATAGGCTCCTGTAATTGTGGTACCCTTTGCCAGGAAATCTGTTATCACTACTCCGTC
Source organism: Sepiola atlantica (assembly GCA_963556195.1). Taxonomy (NCBI): domain Eukaryota; kingdom Metazoa; phylum Mollusca; class Cephalopoda; order Sepiida; family Sepiolidae; genus Sepiola; species Sepiola atlantica. The sequence goes on along the minus strand of OY744538.1, from coordinate 84,915,141 downwards.
CTGGTCTCAAGAGACTGTGAGCATGACCTTGCCACCGGAGGGCTGCACACTGGCATTCTTTGGAGTTAGTGAGTCCAATTGCTTCTACTGCATTGACTGGGCGTTGGTCTCTGAATCATAGTGATGGACCCAAGTTTCATCCTGTGTAATCAGCCGTTTGACAAACTTTGACTCATCTTCTTGGCATATCTACAAATTCATCCCCGAGCACTCGACGCGTTCTTTCTTCTGGAAAGGTGTGAACAACCTGGGAATCTATCTGGAAGACACCTTATGCATATGCAAATGGTCATAAATGATAGTTTTCACAGACACTGTACTAATCTAGGCCTCTTGGGCTATTTGGAAAATAGTAATGTGTCGATCTTCCAAAAATGGCAGACACCTTATGCATATGCAAATGGTCATAAATGATAGTTTCCACAGACACTGTACTAATCTAGGCCTCTAAGGCTATTTGGCGAATAGTAATGCGTCGATCTTCCAAAAATGGATACCACAACTTGACGGACAGATGCATCATCAATGGCAGAAAGATGGACGACCAGATCTGGGAGCTTTTTCAAAAGAATTCCGGCCATGTTGGAATTCAGGATGCGAACGTTTTACAAGGTCATATGAGGGGGAATCATTACCATTAATTTCTTTCATTTCATCAAAAGTATCTTTTGGTGTGCGTCCTTTCAAATACAAAAACCGGATCACTACGTGACATTCAACTGGTCCTATTACACACATGACTCAGTTCAAACATCTGTAAATCAAAAAACACAATTAATTCAGAGCTGTTTTTTGCAACATAACCCATACAGATATAAATCATTACACATGCAAAATTTCATCTAGATCAGACAACTGAAAGTGGGTCAGGGGCATTACTTATTGTTCGCCCCTCGTATATATATATAATACATATAATAAGTATTGTTAGAAAGCAGTGACAATGCGTTAGTAAGGTTAAACCGGCGATACGTGAAATGGTAGACAAAAAATAACAATATTGAGAAATCAATAATTTTCAAATAATTTTATTATATTTAATAGGGTAAAGTTCAAACGGTTATGGTAAGGTGGTGTCTATAATCATCAGAAATACATATATTCACTCGTCGGTGTGTGTGTTTTCGCCAATAGCCTGGGCGGGAAATTACGGTGTGTTTAGGTTCGCAGAAAATTTTTTTTTACGAACGTTCAGATGTAACTAGATTAATTTCTGGCCCAGGCTATTAGCGAAATAAAAACGCAAACAAACACACCGACGAGTGAATATATTTATTTCCGATGACAATTAATGTCATAACAGCGTAAATATTAAGACAGACTAAAGAGCTCAACAATATTACTCGGAGTCTTGCTTTGAGCTAAGTGAATGTGTATTTTTTAAATATCTCGTAACAGTGTTCAACTTACATTTTACGGAAAGGGGTTTCATAATAATATTTATTAATAAATATTAAATTATATTTTTACCTACAGATGAATTCGTTTCGTGCTTATTGCTCTCCCCATCAGTCATGAGGCGGGAACTTAGTTCACAGAGCCACCCTTCGATCTGCACGCGTTCACCGTACCCTATATATATATATATATATATATATATATATATATTTACAATAAGTATTGTTAGAAAGTAGAAGCAATGCGTTAGTTAGGTGACACCGGCGGTACGTGAAATGGTAAACAAATGACAATATTGAAAAACTAATAATTTTAAAATAATGTTATTATATTTACTAGTGTTAAGTTTGGAGCGTGATGAGAGGGTGGTGTGTTTTCCTTCTGTTGTTTTAATGCTTAAAGCAAACTACAATATACTACGTATATATATATATATATATATATATATATATATATAGTATGATAATATATACTTATGGCAAGTAAGCGACATAGATGCGTCAATGTTTTATTGTCGCAGGAAATCGTCAATAATTTAGCTTACTTGCCATAAATATATTTTCATACATGTTCATACTTCTACTACGTTCTACTAACGCATTGAGTATCGTTGAAGTAAATACTGAAAATATATAAACAATATATTATATCATTTTATAATATTATATGTGTATATACATGAAATAATAACACACATACATATGTGTATGTTTATATATATATATATATATATATATATATATATATTGCATGACATTTTTTCTCTATTTTATCATCCTGATGAAGTCTTATAAATAAAGACGAAACGTTGATGTACACATAAAAAACATCCATTTTTTTTGGTTTTCCTTTTTCATTTTCCCATATATATATGTCTATGTTTTTGTGTGTGTGTGCCCGTCTGTATGTATGTTCATTTACTTCCCTTGCAGGAGGTTAGACACAAAGTCGGATATCATTTTTAAAAGCAAACGCACTAAGTGTCTCTAAAATGCCTGAGAAGCCTCGTCGGCATTTTCAGGTAGGCACCCCTTAAGCGATTACCAAGTAACTCCTTCTCACAGGAAAGATAAGGTCTGATAGAGTGGACCTCCTAGGACTGTATATATATTTTTGTGTGTGTAGGATTTCAACATGTAGAGTACAACAATAAAGCGGATACAAAACTGCATCTGTTGTATACCCTGGCGTGTTAGACGTATTAGATACCAGACAGTGACAAGGAATATGCGTGACTGTGGCGTTCTACGAGTAGATCTCATTTACTAGTCAAACGGTAAAGAACTTAGTTAACACTTCCATTGTCTTCCCCGGTTAATTTACATAAGAATACACGTTTATATTTTATGGAGATTCTCGAATCATATTTTTTATAAGGAACAAACAAACATCACGCGCACATACACACATGCATTATGTTTTATATAGGGAGATTCATTTGAAGTGGACAATGAGTGATGTTTCTGTATATCTATTTATAAGATTATATCGGCATTGTTTCCAGTCGTCTTGTATTACTACTTGCCATTGGAATCAAGCAATGCCGACTCAGGAGAGCGGTTGTTGGGATTGCGCAACCCTTACAATTACAAATTCACGCGCGGGCCGCCCCTGGTGGGGCACTCATACGTCGAAATCGACGGGGAGAGTCCATCATTTATAAGATTTATATAAGAAAATACTTTTTTATCAGATCGTATATCTAACTACTAGATTGAAAACACAAACGACACATTTCCGCATTTATTCATTTAGGTAGATTAAGTTTTACATGCTACAGTGTTAGAATAACTCACAAATGCATTTAACACATCTTTAAAACTAATGTAATACTTAGTTGATATTTGATCATTTTTTACTAGTCTTTGACGTTGAACTTTTTTATGCGCGGTATGTTCAATTTTTAGATTGGTTTTTGCGTGTCTCTTTTGGTTTTGTGTCTCGGTTTTTGTTGGGAGTGCTCGATTTGGTGTTGATGTCTGATTTGGTTGGCTGCGTCCCTTTTGGTTTGATGCTATCAAATATAGTTTATGTGTCTGCTTTAATGTTTATCTTGTTTGTTTTTCGTTTTGTGTGCCTGTTTAGGTTTTGTGTGACCTTGTTCTAGCATTGCCTCTCCGTTTTCTTGTTGGTTTATAGTTTTATGTATTTGTTTTTATTTGGATTTTTCTGTTATCAATTATTAGTTGTTTGTGGCTGATTGGTTTAGTATTATCTGTTTTAAATGTGTGCTTTTTATTTTCATTTAATGTGTCGGTTATTGTATTGTGTCTATGTTTTTACTGTTTATCCAACCTTTTTAGGTCATTTAATGTCGAAGGGCAATACCAAATGTAAGTTATTCATGTTTATCATACTACATCTGAGTAAGTCAACATTTATTTCGCTATGACTTTTCCTATATACTCAAATGACACTAAATACATGCTAAATTGGAAATTAGTTCTGGGATATCGTTATTCTGAAAAGTAATTATTTTTTAATTGTTTTATTTAGCGATGTTTTTAAAAAAAATGAACATTTTCGAATGAAATCAAAGTGCAAAATAAATAGTGATAATGTTTGTGACCCAACGGGTCACAGATATCTCGATTATATCTGTATCTTAATCACGGGCATTGGTATGTCTCTCTCGGATACAACTCTCACAGTAAAATATCAAACTTTTCCCGAAATATACACATCATTTTTCTATTTCAATAAATGTTAGTTTTATATCGACGCACGCGAAGCTTCGTTTTCCGTTTTGTTATTAAAATTCTATTTTTGAAAGTTCCATCAGATCATAGCATGTTTTAATAGAACCAGATAATTGCAAAACAAATGTGTCGATATTTCATACGATTTTATTACACATGTCATGTTTAAATGTCATTTCGTTGGCAATAAAACTGACAAGAAATGAAAATTGAAGAAAACGCGGCGAAATATCTGACATGAACGAGAAAAAGAAAGAGACGATGAACATGCTAAAATTAGAGAAACAAGGAGTTACAGGTCTATAGTAAAAGAGAGCAAGAGAGAGGGAGATGAAGTCAATGAAAGAGATATACATGGAGAGAGTAAGAGAGAGGGAGATGAAGTCAATGAAAGAGATATACATGGAGAGAGCAAGAAATATACATAGAGCGAGAAATATAGAGAGAGAAATAAAGAGAGATAGAAAGAGAGAGAGTGAAATAAACCGAAATACAGAAAGAGAGAGACATGCAGAAAGACTTAGAGATATTGAGAAATGAATACAGAGTAAGAGAGAGAGAATTACAGAGAGACGGGATAAAAATAAAAAAATAATATAGAAATCTACAGAGAGAAAGTTAGTGATACAGAATAAGATGCAAAGAGCGAAAAGGAGATAGAGACAAGGAAAGGGACAGAGACAAAGACAGAGACAGAAAGGAAAGTACAGAAATGGTGCGGGGGAAATACTGATAAAATGAGAGAGAAACACAGAGAGAGTTCAATAATGAGGGAGAATAAAGAGAGTGAGAAAGAAAAAAAATATATATATATAGTAAGCAATGAAAATATATATGGCAATCAAGCTACACAGAGGCTCCCGTGTTTCATCCCCGGGGGGAATCGTCAGGCTAAATGCATTGAGTTATTTTTGTCAGGTGTTTTTATATACATGGCTTGCTAGTTAACCAATCAGATTCTTTGTTGTTCCCTCAGCCAATCGTTGGGCTTCCCTCGAACAAAGGCTTTGTTGGTGACGCTCCTATTTTTTGTTAACAATGGATTTTCCTATATCCTTACTACCTAGCTCTACTTACGTATCGAGCACTGTTGAAGTAAATACTGAAAACTGACACATAAAACATGATATCTCATTATAATATTTTATGTGGATACATGAAGTACTAATATATATATATATATATATATATATATATATACATATATATATATATATATATATATATATATATATATATAGAGAGAGAGAGAGAGAGAGAGAGAGAGATCGAAGGATAAAAAGGAATTAGAAAAGAGACGGAGGCAGATCTTTTTTCAATTCAGTTGAAAGTTTCCCTACAATCTTTGTTTTACTTTTTCAGATTTTAAATCTTGGCTTCTGCCAACTTATCTATCCAAGCAATTTCCTCTGATGATAAGATTTTGATCTTTGAAAAGCCTGGCTTAAGGAAAAATTAATTGAATAAATTGCCTTTTTACGGAATATACCTTGCATTGAGCAACTGAATTGAAAAAAGATCTGCATCCGTCGCTTTTCTAATTCCTTTTCATCCTTCTATCTATCTATCTATCTATCTATCTATCTATCTATCTATCTATCTATCTATCTGCTTTATCCGGTATATTGAGCTGTATACTTTCAGAATAGGTTTTACCTTTCTTAAAAGTTCGCTTTTAGTTCTCTACTATACATATATATATATATATATATATAGAGAGAGAGAGAGAGAGACGCATCAATACAGAGAGATAGTGAATGAGAGAGAAACATATCAAAAGACACAGACAGAAATAATGAGCAATAGCGAAATATAGAGAAGGGGAAATACAGATAGAGAGAAAGGAAAGAATAAGTAATAAAGACATGCAGAGAAAAGGAGATGAGAGTCTGAAAGAAATATCAAAAGAGAGAGAGAGAGGGGCGGAGAAATACAGAGAGCGAGAGAGAGAGAGAGATGGGGAAAAGAAAGAAATACAGAGAAAGACATAAAGAGACATACAGAGAAATAGTAATTAACGAGAATGTGAGTGAAAAAGAAATACAGCGCAAAAGAGGGAGAAAAACAAAGAGAGAGAAAAAGAGAGGGGGAGGAATTAAGATATATGAAAAATAAACCCGAATGTATATTCTTAATATGTATCCATTTAATCGGTATGTTGACAAATGAAAATATTTCAAACTGAGCGTGATAGACCTACAAACGTCCAAATCATCTTATAAAGATGAATTGATGCAACTGAAAATGCTAATTCTAACTTAAACGTAACCCTACCATAACCCTAACCCTAACCCTAACCCTAACCCTAACCCTAACCCTACCACTAACCCTAACCTTAAAGCCTTATGGAGATAAACTAAATAGTATAACATTTCCATTTCAAAAGTAAGCAGAACAAATTTATGCAAATTATAACTAAAACTTAAGCATGAAAGACCAATATAAGTACCTTGAATAAGAATTATTACGGTTGTTGTAATTCTTATTAAATGTACCTAATTTTCCCTGATGATCTGCAAAGCAAGTACCTGCTTGGTAGTGAAACACGTGTAAGTAAATAACTCTTTAATTTGACAAATGATAAATAAATAATTTTAGAATGAAATAATCTTTTGTGGTGTTGATTGGGCTCCTGAACGGAATGCTTTGGTAAGCTTTCAAAAAATCACACACACACGCCGACCGTCAGCTCAACGGTCGAGTTTCAATCCCGGCTTGAGGCACTAACTGGTCTAGCCGCACTGATGAGCTGTGAAACAGCGAAACAGCGAAAGAGTCTGTATGTGGATGATTATATAAAGCTCCCTCCCGGGGTAGAGCTTAATTTGTAAGGATATCGCCAACTGTCATTTGCTTTAAGGCATAGCTCATTAGGTAAAACTAATTCGAGCCACGGCAATTGCGATGTTTACATTAGGATACATCTTACATTCAGTCTGTGTCGCATGATGGCGTAGGGGTTAGAAGCGCCGACCGTCAGCTCGACGGTCGAGTTTCAACCCCGGCGCGAGGCACTAACTGGTCTAGCCGCACTGATGAGCTGTGAAACAGACTATATATATATATATATATTAGTTAGTACATATTTTGGCAGTTAATGTCTCATGATAAAATGTAGTATTGTAATATATTCAAGTGGGTGTAAGGTAGTGGATATGTTAGCTACTACATAAGTTGGTGGTTAAGATATAGGATGTAAATGTTGTATTGTAAGATACTCGAGTAGGGACATGATCATAGTGGATATATTACATACTATATACTTTGGCGGTTAAGGTGTATGATGTAAATGTTGTATTACAAGATACTCGGATAGGCAAATGAACAATTTGCTATATTATCTACGACATTAGTTAGCCTTTTAGCGATCGGATTTTGATGTTGTATTGCAAGATACTCGGGTGGGTGAATTAGCTAGTGGCCATATTAGCTACTAAGTAAGTTGGCGGTTAAGGTATAGGATTTTAGTGTATTGTAAGATTCTCGAATGGTCGAGTTAGCTAGTGGATGCGTTAGTTACTACATAAGTTTACAGGTATAGTATAGGATCTAAATATGTATTAATGTTGCTTGTGTTAGTCGATTAGCTAGTGGGTATACTAGCTACTACATATGTTGGCGGTTTAGGTATAGAATTAATAGTGTTATATTGTGAATTTCTCCAGTGAGCTAGATTGCTATTTGATATATTAACTACTACATAAGTTATCGGTTAAGGTTTATAATTTAAATGTTGTATTGCAATTAGACGATTTAGATAAGTGGTCTGTAAAGACGTATTATGTTAATTAGATGACGAAAATATACATGCTT
>OY744538.1:84847231-84899731 GCA_963556195.1 Sepiola atlantica | reverse complement strand
TTGGACTTAGAAAACAACTATGTTGTTGTCTGTAAGGGTACATTCCTGCGGTAACGTGTTCTAGAGGTAAGCAGTTCTTGAAAACAAACTCTGTTCGTAGAAATTCTGTTTGCTTTTAGGTACACAAAGGAGAACAGAGAGTTATTAGCAGCGTTGGAAAACAACGATTTTTTGCTGAGAAGGTCTAACGGGGTGGGGGGGGGAGTTCACAGCTTGTAGCTCAATCGAGCAACTACCATAGAAACTATCGATAGAGTACGGTAATTATTGTAATCAAAATGACAAAATCTGTTAAAAACTAGAAAACCCAGCTAGTACCTAACATTATGCTTATTGCTTTCTCGCCCTCGACGAAACCATCCCGCAAATAAAATTTAAATAATCGTTCCCGCTTGTTTTAAAGACAATGATTAAACGAATCATTTTCTCGCATTTGATTGGTTCGCTAATGGTCAATGACGTATTTAGTATTCGCTGTTGGTTGGTCGAATGTATGATAAAAAAAAAACATTAGCATTTAAAATAGATTGAATCTTGTTTAGAAGACACCTAAATGTAAATCGAAATTTGAATGCTAAAGAATCCATATTTAAAATATAATTAATAAAATAGAGATATAGTTTGAATGAATTGATACTTAATAAACTAACAAACAAGAACAGCAATTCTTAAAATATAATCTGCATATTTATTGAAACAAACGTGATTTTAAACAGAAGTGTGACAGACAAAATCGACTTTGAAATCAAGTAAGGGATGTCATTTTCTCTTCCCTACAGCTTTTTTTTCACAGAAGTGACGTTGCTAGTCTTTCTCCACTCTTTCGCTATTTTCATGGTAGGTGCTCGACAGAGCTCTTATCTGTGGTCGCCCTACTTTCACAGCCAAAACTCGTCTAACTACAACCACTGAAAAAAATTATTTTATTATCTGTGTAACTCGAGCTAAACGGAACTTCCGTGAGCAGAGTTTCTTTCCAAGAACTAAATGTATGTGGAACGTAACTGACTACCGCATAGTCGTTTTGAAGTCAACTGTTAACAAATTCTTGTTGAGTCGTTCTCTTAAGTAATCAAATTGTGTCCGGATCAGAACCAATCGTCTGCAATCTCCATGGTGTTGGTCTCACCACCGACCGTACAATAACGATTACACCTTGTCATCAAATGGCTTTTGAGCATAGAGTCACTCCTTAATAAAAAAAATACCGACTGACCGGCGTATAGAGGCAATATTTTAGGCTCAGTCGCACATAGACAGAACAAAAACGGATATTCTTAAGATACGTCCATTTTATCTGCGCGTTTAGCGGTTAAACGGCTGTTTCTAATCTAAGCGGGGCATATCGACGAACCAACGCAGAAAGCTTCTCATCGTCATGCATAAACGCGTTTAACACCGAGAGAATATTATAAAGATACGTCCCAGCAATCTACCTCTTTCCGGGTGAGAATGATGAAAATGATGAAGATCCTTTAATTAAGTTGATTCGACGCATTTACTAATATAAAAATAGTATTTTTAAGGTACATCAATTACACCTACTTATTTAGCGGTGAAAAAACTGATTCAAAATTAAGCGTGACATATAAACCAACCGCCGGGCGAAGCCTCTTATTGGGATGCATGGACGCATCTTTAAACAAAATGTTCATATTCTTAAGAAACATTCGATTAACCAATGTATGTGTTTTAGACTGTTTCGAGATTAAGTGTGACATACAAACTGACTAAAATACCTTTAATTGAGACGTTTGGACACGTTTAAAACCAAAATAGATATTCTGAAGATGTGTCCAGTAAATCTACGCTTTTTGTGATTAAAAGGCTGAAGCGTGGCATATCGACCAAACGACGTCCTCTCAACGCCCCTAAAATAGAAAATATTCTTAACATGCTTCCAAACAATCTGTGTTTAGTGATAACTATTATGTTTTATATTTAAGTGTGACCGACGGACATAAGCTTTAATCGAGATTCGTGGACGCATCTAAAACAAAGAAAACTTATTATTAAAATGCGTCCAAACCATCTTTATGCTTTAGGAATGAAAATGCTGTTTTCAAATCAAAACCTGACAAACGGACAGACAGAAGGAGCCTCTAATTAAGATCTGTGGATGCATCTAAAAGCGAAATTCATATTTTTACGATACGCCCAGCAAATCTGTATGATTACACATGAAAATACTTTTTCAAATATAAGTGTGACAGACAAACCGATGAAAGGGTTCTTCTAATGAGATGCATAGATGTATCTTAAAAGAGAAAGCATATTTTAGATGCGTCCAAACAATTTGTGTGTTTGATGATACAAAATGCCGAAAATCTAATTGAGATGTTTGGACGAACAAATATTCTTCAGATACGCCCAAAGGATCTGCGTGGTTTGCGATGAAAATGCCAATTTAAACTTAATAATGACAGAAAACGATTCGACCTAACCGATGTTAGAGATATGTCTGGACGCATCTTAAAATGCTACTTAACAAAGCGTGACAGATCGACGAATATGCTATTTCGAATCTAAGCGAGGACAGAGCATTTGATAGAGTGAAGTATGACACGCTCTGAAGAAATTCCAAAGATTTTATTTTAAATAATTATTTTCATTTTAATTGTCGCGATTTTGAGAATGTGATGAATTAATGTGGTTTTTCAATCTCGCGCGTTCGTGAATTGCCGGGGGTTAGAGGTTATTTTACAGAAAATGTTATCGTTTTTTAATGTCCATAATGATTATAGATTCAAGGAGAATATTTGCTTCGAGATTATTATTGCGTGTTTTGTATTGAAGATTATTATTGCGTGTTCCGTGTGCGAAGATGACTAAGTTGAGAAAACTAATGTTTTATAAAAAGTAAGAGAAAGAGAGAGAGAGAGAGAGAGAGAGAGAGAGAGAAAGAGAGAGAGAGAATGAAAAATATAAGGAGAAAAATAGAAAGGTAGAGATATAAAGAGCGAGTGAGAGAGAGAAATAGAGAAAGAAAAAGAGTAAGGTAGAGAGAGACATTTAGAGAGAGAAAGAGAAAAACAACGTGAGCGAGTGAATGAGAGAGAGAGACAGAGAGAGAGAGTAAAAATTGATATAAACGGAGAAATAGTGTTTTGTGTGCAAAAAGTTACTAACTTGAGAGAGGTAATGTTTTATTTGAAGCGAAAGAGAGAGAGAGGGGGGAGAGAGAAGAGGGTAGAGAGAAAGAGACAACGTTTTAGATAGATAGGCATAGAGAAAGAGAAAGTTAGAGAGAGGGTGAGGAAAAGAGCGAGAGAGAGATAAGGAGAAAGAAATAGAGAGATAAAGGAAAGAGGGGAGACAGACAGAGTATAGAAACGGGGAGACGCCCAAAAAGGGGAGATAGAAAGAGCGAGTTATAAAGTAATAAGAGAGAAAGTGAGAGAGAGAGAGAGAGAGAAGATGAAGAGAGACAGAGAGGGAAAGAGAGAACGATAAAGAGAATTAGAGACAGGAATAAAGAGGGGATGCAGAGGGGATGCAGAGGGGATGCAGATGGGGGGGTGCGAAAGAGAGAAAAAAGAGGGGTAGAGATGAGGCAACGTGAGAAAGAGAGAAATACAGGGATAATTAGAGACAGGGAGAAAGAGGGGATGCAGATGGCCAGCGAAAGAGAGAACAGAGAGATAGAGAGGCCCCCTTTTTTTGCTTTTAATTGTGTCGTTAATTAATGGATATTTTTTAATTCAAAAATCCTTTTATTCGGGTCTATGCATTTCATTTTCTGATTTCCATTGTTATGAGCGTCTTCGATTATCAGCGTCGGACTAATCGCTTAAAGGGTGGCATTTCAAAACGAACACGAAAAACAACGATGGAGGCGAAAACTGATCGAATCAGCCGACTCAGAGATGGCAAGAAATATGATGAAATAGAGAGAGAGAGAGAGAGAGAGAAAGAGAGAGAGAGAGATAATGGGAGAGAGAGAGAAAGAGATAATGGGAGAGAGAGAGAAAGAGAGAAAGAGATAGTGGGAGAGAGAGAGAGAGAGAGAGAAAGAGAGAGAGAAAGAGATAGTGAGAGAAAGAGAGAGAGAAAGAGATAGTGAGAGAGAGAGAGAGATGAAGAGATAGTGGGAGAGAGAGCGAGAGAGAGAGAGAAAGAGATAGTGGGAGAGTGAGAGAGAGAAAGATAATGGGAGAGAGAGAAAGAGAGAAAGAGATAGTGGGAGAGAGCGAGAGAGAGAGAAGGAGATAGTGGGAGAGAGAGAGAAAGAGATAGTGGGAGAGAGAGAAAGAGATAGTGGGAGAGAGAGAGAGAAAAAGATAGTGGAAGAGAGAGAGAGGGAAAGAGATAGTTGAAGAGAGAGAGAGAGAGAAAGGCCGAGAGAGAGAAAGAGATAGTGGGAGAGAGAGAGAGAGAGAGAGAGAGAGAGAGAAAGAGATAGTGGGAGAGAGAGAAAGAGATAGTTGAAGAGAGAGAGAGAGAGAGAAAGAGCGAGAGAGAGATAGTGGGAGAGAGAGAGAGAGAGCGTGAGAGAGAGAGAGAAAGAGATAGTGGGAGAGAGAGAGAGAGACTTATCCCCTATCTAAGAGGAGGAGTTATGTGTGTAAATTCGGCTTTCTCTCATTAAAGTGGTCAACTACGAAGTGGAGTAATAGTCGATAGAGGGGGGAAATAAGGATGAGGGGATTGAAAAAGATAGAAAAGGAGTGTAGAGAGAGCTATAGAGAGATCGGTGGGAGTTTTATAAGTTATCTGACATAGAAAGCCGTTTATGATACAGGTAAAAACAGTGGAATAATTAACAAAAGTATGCGTTATTATTCTGAGGCAATAACTGCGACAATTAGCTGCCACGACGTTTAGTCGTAACTGTATTTATTGTGTCTGGGTGAGTCTATTTACTCATGAAATGGGTAGATACGTTTACATTATCACAATACGAAAGATGTTACACATTTAAACTCTTCTATTTTATTGTCTATGACCCGGGCAACGTCGGATAACCATGCTAGTATAAATAATTAATCTATTTTATTATTATAATTTTTTTTAAATTTTCATTTAAGAAAATTTATGCTTTTGATTTCGAATTTCTTCAAATTTAAAACACTTTTCTTTAAGTAATAAATGTTTTAACTAAAGTGTCTTCCTATTTTATTCTTTTTGTAATTTTTAATAGTCTATGATTGTCACACTGGTTGAATGAATGGTGTTTATTAACACGAACTTTTCATCTGTAGAACACATTACCGCGCAGCTGCTTCACAGCTGACTACAACATCGTCGTTTTCTATACCGCTGCAACATCTAGTGAGGTGTCGCTCAGAGGATCATTTCCTGCATTGATAGAGTACACAACCGACTTCGCAATATAGTGGGGGATGTCCTCTTCTCTTTCTTATAGCCACATAACCACAGAAGATACGTTGTTAGTCTTTCTCTGCTCTATCGTAGTTTTCGTGGTAGACGCATGACTGAGCTCCACTCCATGGTACCCCTGTTAAACATTCAAAACATAAACTCGTTTAGCTTAAACCACTGACAATTAGTTCCATTTCTCCCTATAGGTAGGTACAACAAAACGGAGCTTACATAAAATGACCGGTCTGTGGAACACAATACTGCAGGGCTGCTTCACAGCTGACTACATCTTTGTCGTTCTCGAGTCAAATGTCAGCAAACACATGTAGATCCGCCCTCTTAATCAAATTCTGCGCGTCCCGAATTATATCATCGCATTGCGCATCATTAATTTAATATTCCCATTGACCCGTATCCACGAATGGCATTTCGCCTTGGTAAACTGTACTAATTACACTTAAAACTAAACTTGTTTTTCGTAAGATTGCTAAAATAATGTAACACAAAACGTTGAAAATCACTCTCTTTTCTATCGACATCTGCACTCAAAACTGTACAGATACATATGATTATACATATTTTTATTTTATTTTTAAAAAGTAAGTTTATTATCCCCAATGCTATGATGAAGATGAATGTGAATTTCTGATCTAATTCAACCATCTGTATAATCCGGAGGGCTTTGCCACATGTTTTGGAAAAGAACTCGCGCCAACGAGACGAGTGTTCCGTTGTGTCATTGCATGCGTGGTGTTAGCATAATATACTAAAGTACTTGCTAAACACATCTTCAGGGTTATATTTGTTTGCATGAGGTGTCGCCATAATCACACATACAGCACCTGGTATTCTAAAAGTGTTGTCACCTATCTGTTACTAACCAGGTTCGACGCCGCTTCTTGATATATATATATATATATATATATATATATATATATATATATATATATATATATTGGGTCTTTAGATCTGTATGGCTAGGTTTCCTTCCTCCCTCTTTAAATATTTAATTTGCTGTGTGATTTGCGCTTAATTTGCTGTTTCTAAGATACTTTCACTGCTATATCTTTTTTAAGCTGTTCGATGGAAAAATATGTGATTAAAAATATTAAAAAATATTTAAAAATATTAAAAAATGTTGAAAATATTAAAATATATTTAAAAAATTTAAAAAATATTTTAAAATATCAAAAATATTAAAAAATATTAAATAATATAAAAATTAAAAAATATTTAAAATATATTACAAAATATTAAAAAATATTAAAAAATATTAAAAATATTTAAAAATATTTAAAAATATGTGATTACTTTCACTGCTATTTCTTTTTTAAGCTGTCTGATGGAAAATGTGTAATTTCATGATGAGGTGTTGTGTCTCGTGTAGTGTCTGAATATGTTTTCATTCAGATTATACTGGAACCTAATGCTTTATGGAGAGACTTCATTGTGTGATGTTATGAAGCGTGCTGACGAAGACGCGGTTTGCAGTCTTCAGAACAATTATACTGAATGAAACGATCGTACGTTATATAATTCGTAGGTTTTTAATTCTTTGAACAATGTTCACATTTTGTTGATTTGAACTCACTTGATATATATATATATATATATATATATATATATATATATATATATATATATATATATATATATATATATATAAAGAACATGCGGAACGAAACAATTTCATGGAATTGAGGAAAACATTTGCAAGCAGACAAGCCTTGCACCTTTAATCTATGTCCATAATGAGTTTTTCTGGCGTTTTTTCTTTCTGTTTTCCATGCTGTTTTATACGGGTTTTCTTTCTCTTTCCTTATATTTTTCTTTTTAACTTTCTTGTTTGGGACGTGTGTTTTTTTTCTTCTTTCTTCATTGTCTTTTTACCTTTACCGATTAAGACGTTATTTTTAATAAATATGACCATAGTGACAACACTGACGAAGGATTTTTCACGCCATCTTGACGAAGGCTGAACAACAGGCATCTCTCTCTTTCTCTCTCTGTCTCTCTCTGTCTCTCTCTGTCTCTCTCTGTCTCTCTGTCTCTCTATCTCTCTGTCCTTCTCTGTCTTTTTATTCTCGTATATGCCCTTCTCTCTCTGTATGTCTCTCTCTACACATATATATTTTTATTTTTACATATGTATATATATATATACATATATATATATATATATATATATATATATTTATATACTTATGTTCACCATCAGGCACAACACCGCAGCCCACACAAACTATGCAAGCCACAGACCAGAAGTCGTAGACTCGAGTTTCGCCCTCTTTTGGGAATTAGTTGGTCACATTCGAACTCAGCATTCGAAATCCGGGTCAATTGTATGTGAGCGCGTATTCTGGCACCTGAGTCATCATGCCACATACAAGTTACTCTATTAGCTTAGACAGATGATGCTAACCGCAGTGAGCGGCCGACTGTTGGACGTACCTACTTTTTTTCAAGCAAATTGTGTAGCCAATCTTACTACGACAACTCTGGCTGATGTATCACAAGTCGAACTTTACACTCGCTAGTGAACCAAGCGAGCAAATTAATATTATATTTTATTGTTAGATACTATATAACTATTGTGTCAGATTTTATAAATAATTATATGGTTTTATTGACTTCCGTTCTGGGGTCATCCCTGACCCTTAATGTGTCACTACAACTTTCTCATTCAAACAAAAGTTGTCGTAATGTAAATAAATGCAGGTTGGATATTATTATGACATCAACACTGTAAATTGAAGAATATTTCATTACACCTTCCGTCCAAGATAGCGAAATAAGTATGCTTCGCTAGTGTTCGCACTAATACTCATATCTTCTCAGTCGGTAAAGATAAAAAAAAACAGATCACACTACTTCTGAGACTCAATTATATCAATTCAACGCAAAATACGTGAACTAATCTCTTTATGCACTTAGGTACGTGTATATGCAGGGCTTTACGGAGCCCTCCAAAAAAGATCCGCTCCTTTTTTATAGGAGTTGGAGCAGGAGCGGCTCCTTTTTGAAAATGGGGAGCGTGAGAGGAGCCAGCTCCAATTTTGGGCGTTGGAGCAGGAGCGGGAGCAGCTCCAAAAGTAGTGGAGCGCGTAAAGCCCTGTGTATATGGTTATATATTTCTATGTATATGATGCCTCCGTAAACTAAGTAACCGATCATTATAAATATGGAACATTATACAGTATGGAACATAGATGATACGCGTAAGGGGTTGTAACGTTGGATATATTAAGTTGAGATCAGTTTAATGCTAAATAGGATGGAAGCTGTTTGTGAACATTTAGATGCGTTCGATTTTTGTGAAATTTTTACAATAGATATTAGACATCAATTAATAAATATTTCCCAAATTTCAGTTTCTTTCGGGCATTTTAAAGGGGTTTTAGTTGGCGGGATATGAATACAACCTAACATCTAAAAATGTAAATATCTCAAATTTGCATTAAATTGGATTTATAGTAATGATATCCGAAATAAGCAAGATCCCCTGAATTTCAATGTCTCCTTAAGGCCCCTTAATCGCAGGCTTTAAATGTTATACATGTTCTAGAAACAAACTAATTTAATGGATATGAATCAAAATTAGAATAAGGATTCTAGACATACGGTTAAGTTGTTTAATGTCTTTATTTAAAACTTCGTAAGGTAGCATAAAAGTGGTGCAAATCTGTTGATTAATTTTACCCGTCCTGATACGGATATTCTTCAAATTAGATATGCAAACTTGATATATAATATTTACTTTGTAGATAACTAATAATGTAAGATCTATTTGTATTATTTGTGTTATTCGGAACCCTTTAAAAGTCTTGCTTATGATATACACAACGTTTCGGTCGATGTAACCTCCAATCTATTCATCAGCATATTTTTGAACTTGGGAAGCTTTATTGAATCCATTGAGTCGATTTTTCTCATCCTATCAGTCATGGTAAAGCTCAACCTCCTGAAGACTGCCACTTAAGACTGATTGTTGACTAACCCCATCCCCTATTCCTGTGGATAATACTAGTTGATTAAATGAAGTGATCATTACGAAATTCCGTATAGATTCCCGAGATCGACATGAAAATTTCAGTGTTCAAAAGAATGCACGTTAAAAACATTCGGGGGTTCCATCGCGTTGGACATATAAATTCCATTATGAGAACAGTAGTCCGAATAGTTTAATGATCAATACAAATTGCTGGACAAATAATTGGATAATTTCACTCCATCAGAAAGTCCCTGACTCCTGATGCAATTCTCTAACTATGTAAAAGTCAGGTACGCCTTAAGATGTAAAATTGCTGCCACATCTAGGAAGGTGACACTCAAATTACCTGTTCTTACATTTACAATGTACAAAATTGACTTGCCAATCTAGCGGGTACTTTATTATCTATTCTCTTATCTACAGCCACTTTCTCGCAGAACGTTTTTCTTTACTATATCTTTATTTCCATAACAGTTGAATAACAGGGCCTCAATATATTGTTCCTCCCTGTAAAGTATTCACAGCAAGAACTCGTTTTCTACGATAACTGAAAATAACATTTCATTCTTGCTTCGTGCTTTTAGCGTCAGGCGGAATCCCCAAGAACAGAGTCTCTTTCGAATAACTGCTTATCTCTTGAACAGTACAACAGGGTTACTTCCCTGCAGACTACAACATGGTCGTCTTAAAATTCAATGTAAATTACTACTTATCATAAGCTGTCATCATAATAATCATATGCTGTTCATTCCATTTACCATTTTACATACTCCCATAACATTCTTCATCATTCAACTGAGAATCGATATATTTCATTGAATATGAAGAGTTCGAATGCAAAACGCGATAAACGCCACTTTAAAAAAATTACGAAATTAGCATTATAAAATGTGTTGCATTTAAATACTCGAGCACGTCCTAAAATCAGGTTTTATATTATATGATTCCGGCGTAATTTCAGTTTGCTTTTAATTAAAATACGTTTTTGGTCAAAGTTTAGATTTAATATAATCGTCCTTTTATTGTTTGATATCTCAATTAAAACAAATTGGATTTATCGCGTTTTGCATTCGAACTCTTCATATTTTCCTCGAGTGGCTTTTACTTTTGATAAGCGGTGAGTGACTACTACAAATATCAATCCTACCCTTACTGTTTGATTTCCCAATAAATACTTAATATATTCAACTTTGTTTCTGAAAATAATTTAGTAGACATCCCCCTAGCTGCAAGCTCTCAAAAATGACGGTAAAGCAATTACATGAAAAAAGAAAATTCTCCTTAGAAACCTTTGTTCGTATAATAAATGCGTCTACTTAACGTGTAGAGGTTCATGGCTGATTTGTACGGACGGACAATTAAGATGTAGACGTTTTTTTTTTCTTTTAATAAATTTAGAACAAAAGCCCTTTATTCGCCGCATTAAAAGGGTTTTATAAACGGTGATTGTAAGCGAAAAATAACACGCACTACTTCGACAGGGTGGAATTAGAAAGTAGGCTGGCTATTTATTCATGAGAACGACGTCCGGGTATGAAAGAAAAAATGTATGAAAAAGGAAGAAAATAGAAATATGAGAGAAAGAAGGACAAGAAAAATTGAAAGTCGGCACATAAAGGATAGACAAAAGAAAAGAGAAAGATGGTGGCTGTTCATGAAAACCACGTGCTCACAAATGAAACTTGGTCGTTTACTTTTTCCTTTAAATGTTTATCACGTAGTAGTCTTTTTTCCAGCAACACCGTTTTTAATAGTGAACTGAGAAACAAAGTGCTTGGCACTGGAACTTGGTTACGTGGTATACTTTTCTCAGGTGACACCGTAATGAATGCAACAACGTTTTAGACACTACATTTAATCATGTAGACTTTTTCCAACAACACCGTTCTTAATTATGCTCCCGGAAACAAAGTTGTTGACACAGGAACTTTGCTATGTTGTATACTTTTCTCCAGTGATAGCATATTGAATGCAACAACATGTTTTCACCCAAAATCTTCATCATGTAGAAAAGTGTCTCCAACAGATCTAGGAAACAACGTGCACTTCACTGGAAATGTGTTAAGTGGTATGCTATTCTCCGGTGACACCATATTCAATGCAACAACGTGTTTTCCACTACATCTTTATCATGTAGTAGATGTTCTTCAACAATAGCGTTTCCAATGATGTCCTCGGAAATAATGTGCTCGGCACTGGAACTTTCTTACGTGGTCTACTTTTTACCATGTCACCGTATTTAATGCAATAACTTGTTTGCCACTAAATCCTTATCACGTTTCAAACAACACAGTTCTTAATAGTTATCTCTGTCGCTCAATGCTATTTCGACAGCTAAAACGCTTTCTATCGACCAGAATAATAAAAGGGGTGCAAGAGAGAATGTGTGATAGAGACAGAGAGAGAGAGAGGGGATAGAGAAAGATAGGCAGGGAATACAGGTGAGAAAGGGAGAGAGGTGAAGGGAGAGAGACAAAGAGAGGAAATACAAGCGGAGGGAGAGAGGGGGAAGAGATACATATAGATAGAGTGAAAGAGGTAGGGTTAGGGATGAATTTTTAAATAAAGAGGTTACACACACTTTTTAGTTTTTCTAATTTTTGTTCATAATATCCGGGCAACTCCGGATAACCATGCTAGTAAAGAATTAATCTAAGAGAATAAATGTTTTTCACCCTTCCAATTACTATAGCCCAACATAAGAAAACGGTTTGTTTCTCCTGTTGTTTCTTTCTGGATTTAAAATTCATTAGGTAGTCTGACAGACTGAACGACTGACTGTTTTACAATATAATCCGTCTCAAAGAAATGAGTTGAATCGGCTAAGAATGCTTTTTAAATACGTAGGTTGACAGATAAGCGGACAACAAGTAGACGAAGATAAATTTCTTATAGAATTGGCTCGACTCACCTAAAGATCCTATTTAAAGCTAAACCCTGATAAAGCGATAAAAATGCTGCTTCAAACTTGTGCCTGACAGACCATCGAAACATAAATGTGTGTCTTGACTCTGACAGACAAATAGTGCTCCTGATGCTCTTTCAATGATTAGAAACAATTAAGCTCTACATTCTGGTGATTGTTTTACAATAAGAAAACGGTTTCTCGGGAGCCCCTTAACCAGTTTAGGAGTAAACATTTTTGTCAGCCAGTCTTGTAGCCCCTTCATTCCTTATTGGGCACTTAAAAAGCGTACAATTCTGGCTAGCCTGTTTAGGGTCCAGAAGATTGAATGTTGGTGTTGAGGTTTATTCAAAGCTGGTTTGTCCTGCAATGACCCTAACATACTCTACTCTTTTTCTTATTATAGTTAGCTCCTTACGCTAAGTGGCTTCATGCAATGTCTGAAGCGATTTCCATAAAAAACGCCATATATCTGAAAAATTGGACGTAGTTTCAGTTATAAACAGACACCAAATTTCCAGCATAATTATTTTATTATGTTAGCATATGACCACGAACTGAAATCGATAAATCTATACATAATAAAATGATTCCTCTTTTTTAGAAGTAAATCTTAGATAACGTTACACATGTTATAGCTAGATTTATGAGGATAAATATGAAAAAGAAAACCAATGCAGTGATATGTAAAAGCTTAGTTAAATACAAGAGTTATTTCATACATGAATACCCTATTCGAAGAGAATGTTTAGAAGGTATATTTGCATGTTATATTTCTGAATTTTTTAGATCAAGATTGATAATTTGCATAATTTTGTTTATTCAAACTATATTTCCCATCTTCAGTGTTATCATCACAGCGTTTTGGCCGCTGTAACCTCTGGGCTTTTTCAGGTATAACTCTTCGAACTCAGGAATTTGGACGGCATTTCGAACGAAAACCCTTTATTTAATTCACGGGGGTAGCATGATTTTGCTCCGTCAGCCATGACTGGGAGAATTCTTCAGTGATTCACAATTCTTGCTATCGCCCGCACCGTGGATTTCATTTTAAAACTTCAGATGACTATCACTTGGAGCTGAATTTAACTTAGTACTATATCCATTGCGCCACGGGTCCTTAAGAAGGCCGGGGGTTACAGCGGCCGCAACGTTGTGATGATAACATTCAAGGTGAGATATGTAATACAAATAACCAAAATTATGCGTATATTACAATATTATTACATTCAATGAATCTGTTAAAGTAAAACTTGTTTTAAAATTAAAGGTCACTGCTTTTCAAGGTCAAAGACCACTCGAGGATAAGGGTTACAGAGTTTGACTCGAGGATAGAGATTAAAGAGTTTGATTGGTGGATGGTGAAGCAGCATCGCATTCACCGGCACGATGGTTGTAGCAGGGCAGTAATAGATTATTTACAGGGACGGTTCAACAAAAACTTGCTTTCATTAGACTTGTGGTCGGCAGAGAAGCAGGCTTGGGGTTCTGTGTTCCACTGGCAGACAGTTCAAGGAAAGAGGTTCTGCCCATGGAAGTTTCGTTTCGTCTTGGGCATGCAAAGGGAGAAAGGGAAACTATTGACAGTGGTAGTAGCTTAGCGGGTTGTTATTGTGAATGTTTTACACGGGGGACCATAGATGTTAGCTCAGTCGAGCCCCTACAATGAAAATAACGATAGAGCAAAGAAAGACTAGCAACATCTCTTTTGTGAAAGAGTGACTGTAGGGAAGAGAAGAGGACATCCTCCACTAAATTTCAAAGTCGGTTTTGGATTCTGTCAAGGCAGGAAAGGGTGCCCTGAGAGGCAGCTCCCATATGCGGACGAAGTACTCCATCTTAGGACGTATTTCACTTTTGTACAGGTAAAAGATGGTGTTGGGCGTGTGATACCTTTTAGAGCGGTAGAATGGTCTAACCCTTTTTACCAGCTGTCTAAGCAACATATTTTATGTAAGTCTTCCATTTCAAGTCTGGAGAGAAGGTATGTACGTATTTATATCAGCCACTGATAATGTAAAACAAGTTCTACATTGTCGAGACTTCGTTAACTATTAGACGTAGAGTTGCATTTATCCAATATGTCGACGCTGTACGCGATTAACATCTGGCAAATTATAACGGAGATAACCGAACGACTGGTTCGACAAGATAATCAAATACTCTGTATCAAGATTAATGTAATCCTGTAATGAAATTAAATGAATTCCTCTTCAACAACACCGCAACAAAGAGATTAGAATGTGGAGCTTGGGTTTATATTCGACAGACTCGTAACTCTCGCTTCTCTTATTTTGCCCTCAATTCTTAACATTCCATCAGCGATATTTCTGACAAAGGGGGAAGAATAGCTGTTTTATGGGTCGGAATCTATTTATCTAGTACTTATCGTTGGATTTATTTCACCTTGAAGTAGTATTTGTGTAGCTCTATGGATCAAGTAGATTCATGTTTTGTCTGGCGCAATTCTCATGAAAAAAAAGCAACGAAATATCTCAACTTCAATGTTCTCTCACAAAATTCAACTGCCTGCCTTCCCCAATTTGCCATCTATAAAAACATCACTACGATCACAGGTTCTTTTTTCCACTTAAAATCGAATGCCTTACATGCGAAACAGTCCATACGTTTGAAAGATGATGACTTTTCATTTTCTTCTCAATTGTTAGAGTAAGAATTGTTTTACCTTCCTTTATATTTTAAAACATATTGGTAGTTCCTTAGATCAAGTGGCTTCATGCTTTGTCTGCAGCAATTTCTATGAAAGAAAAACAACGAAATATCTCAACTGCAATGTTCTCTCACAGCTATCCAAAATTCAACTGCTGACCTTCCCCAATTTTACATCTATAAAAAATATCATTACGATCACAGGTTCTTTTTTCCACTTAAAATCGAATGCCTTACATGCGAAACAGTCCATACGTTTCAAAGATGATGACTTTTGATTTTATTCTCAAGTGGTACAGAAAGTATTGTTTAAATTTTCCTTTATATTTTAAAACATATGTGTAGTTCCTAAGATCAAGTGGCTTCATGCTTTGTCTGGGGCAATTTCTATGCAAAGAAAACAACGAAATATCTCAACTGCAATGTTCTCTCACAGCTATCCAAAATTCAACTGCCCGCCTTCCTCAATTTGCCACCTATGAAAAAATATCACTATGATCACAGATTCTTTCCACTGAGAATCGAGTGCCTTACATGCGAAACAGTCCATACGTTTCAAAGATGGTAACTTTTTATTTTATTCTCAAGTGGTACAGAAAGTATTGTTTAACCTTCTTTTATATTTTAAAACATATATAACCAAAGTATCGTTCCAATACCGAGTAAGGTGGAGAACGACTGGATGATGTGTTTGCATCCGATGTAACCGACAGAGTGGCAACATAAATATTTATTGTAGGAGTGGTGGTTTCCGTTGAGAGTGTCAAGACAAGGGATTACTACCTTACTGAGTCAATTGTGTCTGTACGTTTCTGAAGTGAATAAGAACAATATCACCAAAATTCGAAGGAAAACGCTAACGCCTTCTTTACAATAATATATCTATTTAACTGGAACAATAATACAGGAACGTAAACATGTGAGTGCAGTTATTTGGTCAGCGGGCATAAAAGTAATATAATTCCAGTTTGTCTTGAATTTATTCTCGCCGTTCGTCACTATGGTGATGCCTAAAAGAGAGAGAGAGAGAGAGAGAGAATAGCACGTTCATTTGCGTTTAAGTATCGAGTCAAACTGTTGTATTTGACGCGCATCTAACTGTGGGCGGAAATAAGTGGGTTTCCAATGTGCATGTAAGTAGTGTGGTAACCGCTTTGTATCAATACGCTGACCAAACTACAACTCAACATAACGCAAGATATTGCGCGGGCATAAACAAAATAGATATCTCGTGTAACTGCTACTAACTACATAATATGTGTCACATGCGAACTCAGACAGTTGACGTTCAACTCGGGTTTGGTCATGGACAAAAAAAGATCAAAACAATCTCACAACCATCAACCCTCTTGAAACAGAAAATATCGCCGTAATACCGCGTCAGATGGTAGGGCTATGTCAAGAAAATGACAGGGGTGTTACTGGTGTTTAGGTCAGATTTAACTGGCAGAGTGACGCCAGACCAGAGACTTAAAGGCTATGTTTCACTAGTGAACTAATGTGTTTATTTATCTCCGTTCTAAAATGGGAAGATTAGACACAGGGTTAGGAAAATGGGATTTAAAAAGCCAGCGTTCTAGAGGATAAGCACTTTGGCTGAACAAAAAATGCCTGGCCAGCCTCGTCGGCATTTCCCGGTAGGAGCGCCTCAGACGATTAGCAATAAACTAACTACTGAGAAGTTAAAACGTGGGACAGTATACCTCCTAGAACTCGACAGGACCATATCTCAGACAGACATAGAACAAGTTATCCATCAAAAATGGCTTAGACTCTTTCATCCTGATTTTGATATGAAACTAAACCCGGAGCCGGAAGATAACATGAGAAATCCTCACACGCGTTAAACCCCTTATCAACAGCAAAGACGTTAAACAATACAGACGAAATAACTTCTGTCTACAAAAGAAGATAGAGTATGCATTTTTCTACCAGTGGTAATACACCTTAGTTCATTGACGCAATGTATTTAACCGTGATGCACATATCCATACTCACCGGAAACACTGTCTGTATTCCCAGCATTCCGTCCGACAGAGTCAGGACTGCATGGCAATGCTAGACCCTACATTGTAGGGATGAGTATTGATCCAGCTCGGTCTTTGGTTTATTGCCAACATTATAAGGCGCCACTAAGGGGCAATACCGATGGGGTAGTTATTGAGCATTTTTGTACTTAACCAGAGTTCCTCCTCTGGTGTATTGTCTATCTCCACCTTCTGGCGTTTTATCACACTTTTCTTAGGGTATAAGCCAATAAAGAACTCCTGCCATAATGGATTTTTAGAAACACACGTTCGACTTTTTAATTATGTGAATGACTTCGGATAATTACAGAAGCTAGCCTATCTTATATAAGTTCAATCTTCGGATAATTACAGATGCCTATCTTATATAAGTTCAATCTTCGGATAATTACAGAAGCCTATCTTATATAAGTTCAATCTTCGGATAATTACAAAAGCTAGCCTATCTTATATAAGTTCAATCTTCGGATAATTACAGAAGCCTATCTTATATAAGTTCAATCTTCGGATAATTACAGAAGCCTATCTTATATAAGTTCAATCTTCGGATAATTACAGAAGCCTATCTTATATAAGTTCAATCTTCGGATAATTACAGAAGCCTATCTTATATAAGTTCAATCTTCGGATAATTACAGAAGCCTATCTTATATAAGTTCAATCTTCGGATAATTACAGAAGCCTATCTTATATAAGTTCAATCTTCGGATAATTACAGAAGCCTATCTTATATAAGTTCAATCTTCGGATAATTACAGAAGCCTATCTTATATAAGTTCAATCTTCGGATAATTACAGAAGCCTATCTTATATAAGTTCAATCTTCGGATAATTACAGAAGCCTATCTTATATAAGTTCAATCTTCGGATAATTACAGAAGCCTATCTTATATAAGTTCAATCTTCGGATAATTACAGAAGCCTATCTTATATAAGTTCAATCTTCGGATAATTACAGAAGCCTATCTTATATAAGTTCAATCTTCGGATAATTACAAAAGCTAGCCTATCTTATATAAGTTCAATCTTCGGATAATTACAGAAGCCTATCTTATATAAGTTCAATCTTCGGATAATTACAGAAGCCTATCTTATATAAGTTCAATCTTCGGATAATTACAGAAGCCTATCTTATATAAGTTCAATCTTCGGATAATTACAAAAGCTAGCCTATCTTATATAAGTTCAATCTTCGGATAATTACAGAAGCCTATCTTATATAAGTTCAATCTTCGGATAATTACAAAAGCTAGCCTATCTTATATAAGTTCAATCTTCGGATAATTACAGAAGCCTATCTTATATAAGTTCAATCTTCGGATAATTACAGAAGCCTATCTTATATAAGTTCAATCTTCGGATAATTACAGAAGCCTATCTTATATAAGTTCAATCTTCGGATAATTACAGAAGCCTATCTTATATAAGTTCAATCTTCGGATAATTACAGAAGCCTATCTTATATAAGTTCAATCTTCGGATAATTACAGAAGCCTATCTTATATAAGTTCAATCTTCGGATAATTACAGAAGCCTATCTTATATAAGTTCAATCTTCGGATAATTACAGAAGCCTATCTTATATAAGTTCAATCTTCGGATAATTACAGAAGCCTATCTTATATAAGTTCAATCTTCGGATAATTACAGAAGCCTATCTTATATAAGTTCAATCTTCGGATAATTACAGAAGCCTATCTTATATAAGTTCAATCTTCGGATAATTACAGAAGCCTATCTTATATAAGTTCAATCTTCGGATAATTACAGAAGCCTATCTTATATAAGTTCAATGTAATATTACAGTTTTTTCTTGTTGTTTCATTGTTTACTGACATAAAAACGTAGAGGTGCATTCATTGTAATCAACATCTGGCTAACGATAGAGGAGATAACTGAACGACAAGTTTCACAAGATAAGCAAATGTTTCGTATCATGACTGATAAAAGCTATAACAAAACGCTCGTTGAATCCGACTTGGTATCAATGGATGTGCTTATCGTCCCAATGCCGAGTCAGATGGTAGGGCCATGTCAAAACAATGACAGATAAAGAACAGCTGAATGAAGTGTTGTGTATCGGATTGAACCGGAAAAGTTGTAGAAATGACCGAGTTTAACGTGTACCTTAGAAAACAGGATTTGAGTGGTACCAATCAATGGATCAGAGTTTACTTGGCGAATTTCACAAGAAGATGTTTTTACCAAGACATCGTTTCAGCGACCTAAGAAAAACATACATTAAAACAACAATTAAAATTTTCAATTTGCTTTTGTCTGATGAGAGAGGTTCTTTTCTCTATCGCTTTGACACAATTTAAAGACAAATTCTCGTTGTTTTTCTATGCTTTTTAAAGACCAATTTAATAAAGGTGTTTTTCTTAAAACGTACGTAAAATCATATATGGAGTACGTTTTTCTTTTGAAACAAAATGTAAATGTTATTTTTAATCACTGAAGTTTTTACATTTATAGCTCTATTCTTTCATGTAAAAAATATTGAGCTTTCCGTTGCTCATTGCAAGTTGCATAACATTCGTTTAGATAGTTCTAAAAGAGATTAAGTTTCACTAAAGTTATATGAAATTTACTTTATACAATTATTTATTACTTCATCTTATACTATCTATATACAGGGTGAGTCAAAATGCACGCAGATCTAATTTGGCACGATTAATAAAAAGTGTTAAATGAGAGCTGTTGTCTTTCAACACGACGGAGCTCCTCTCAAATATTCGTTGTTGGCTTAAGATTTTCTAGCTTTAAAATTTCAAGAACATCGTCTGATTTGCCGAGAATACGGAACACCGTGCCCACCAAGGTCGTCTCATCCTAGTCCACTGGGCTTCTACTTTGGGGGGTATGCTGAAGGCTCGCGTATTTCATCAATTTCGGCCTAACAATCTTAATAAGCTTAAAGATCGCATCATTTTAGAGATAAATAAAGTTTCCTGTGATGTACTTGGGTGTTCCGTAAAGAATTCGGTGAAACATGCAGAGCTGTGGATTGAAGAAGAAGAATTGAACATTTGTTGCGATGTTACACACACACTTAACTCTGCGTTCTTTCGATTCATTTTAGTTTCATTTAATATGATGTAGTATACATTTAATAAATACTTTAGAATCTGTGTGCATTTGGAC
Organism: Sepiola atlantica; assembly: GCA_963556195.1. Lineage (NCBI taxonomy): Eukaryota > Metazoa > Mollusca > Cephalopoda > Sepiida > Sepiolidae > Sepiola > Sepiola atlantica. The sequence continues at coordinate 84,879,672 of OY744538.1, read as the reverse complement.
TCACTATATATATATATGATGATGCCGGTAGTAGGCTAGAAACGCGTGTCCATGGATTACTTTTATGTACGTAGAAAATTGATACAAATATATATGTTACCGAAAAATACGTCTTATAAAGTTATGGGCGACTAATAATGTACTTTCTGCATCTTACTAACTCAGGAAGTGAAGCAATCGAAATAGTTGTAGTAGACAAAAACAACGAACGCTGCAATCACCAATAAAACGAGATTTTCTGGCTACACAATTTCAAGGTTGCCTGGTCTAAGCCCACTGGACTTCTATTTGGGGGGCATGCTGAAGGCCAGCGTTTTTCATCAATGTCGGCCTAGCAATCTTAATGAGCTCAAAGATCGCATCATTTCAGAGGTAAATAATGTTTCATGTGATGAACTTGGTCGTGCCGTGAATAATTTGATGAAACGTGCAGAGCTGTTGATTGAAGAAGAAGGAAGGATTAATTGAAGATATGTTGTAATGTTATGAACCCCATTAACTCTGCTTTCTTTTGATTACATGATTTAATATACATTTAATAAAGACTTTATGGTTTTCGTGCATTTTTTCCTCACCCTATATATATATATATATATATATATATATATATATATATATATATATATATATAAACTGTGTCCATCGCTTTATTGCAGATTACAAAATAATCAATATTTCAGTAAATATAAGTTATAAAAAGCTGAAAATTACACCATCCAAGGACTGTATTAAGGTGAGATAAATCCTAAAATTTCATCAAAATTCATGTCATATTTAAAAAGTTATGTTATTTTTTAATATTCAAGGAATTTTCACCGTCCATCGCTTTATTGCAAGTCTTCTAAGATAATGTTTTAGCTCAATAAAACAATACCAAGCATCATAAATTTATATTGAACACATTTTCTGGGGAAAATTAACAAAAACAAACGCACATCCCGAGGGCTAAGTGTCAAACAAACGAATTATTTGTCCACATATCCCCCATGTTTTGAAATTACATTAAACAACCTTTTGTCCACCGAGGAGGTCAATTGTTTGATCTGAGATGGAGTAATGGTTCTGGCAACGTCGACTACTTTGTTCCAAAGGGCATCCTTCGAAGAAAACTGCTCTCCTCCCTCATAAACTCCTCGTTTCAATATTGACTATAGGTGTTCGATGGGGTTAAGGTCCGGAGAACACGGTGGCCAGGACATGAGGGTTTCTCAAACAAAGCCCTGAGATCCAAGGAAGGATGTAGTTGCCCTAGCAGCATGAGATGGGGCATTGTCATGCATAAAAATAATCTTAAAACGACGTGACAAGGGAAGATCATCTAGCCATGGTAACAAATTCTCATTTAGAAAGGCAGTGTAGGCATTGCTGGTAAGCTTGACACCTTCTGGCACTCGGAATGGTCCACATAGCTTATCCCCAATAATTCCCGCCCAAAACATTATGCCTCCACGTCCCTGTTGGCGACGAAATCTATAAGGCGTTGGAGTTCCATTTGGATTCCAAACTTTGGCCCATCCGTCCGGTCCATCAAGGGTAGCACGAGCCTCATCTGTAAACAGAACATTTTGGCAATCCATTTTCATATATTTTTGTGCCCAAGCCAATCGTTTTTCTTTGTGGGTTTGGCTCAATGGAGGCCTTGGAATAGGTTTGATGTTTCTTTGCCATTTCATTCAGTACATTGCATCGGGCTTGTCTGGACCTTGGTATGACTCCAGCCCTCGCAAAAATTGTTGCGCTGATGCTGTTTGGGTTGCGCACAATCTCTCTACGAATTTTTCGAAGATCCCGATCAGAAAGGTTCCTCCTTGTGCCCTTATCTTCCCTGGACTTGATGCTGGGGTTCTTGACGAATGTAGCTAAAGTTCGGGGATCCCTTTTTAGTTCTGTGGCTAAATTTATGATCGAGAGTCCTTCTGCTAGTCCTGCAATAATCCTCTGCTTCTCGGTAGCTGTTAAACGTCCTTTTTTTGGCATTTTATGAGACCTGCAATAAAGCAATGGACGGTGAAAATTCCTTGAATAATAAAAAAATAACATAACTTTTTAAATATGACATGAATTTTGATGAAATTTTAGGATTTATCTCACCTTAATACAGTCCTTGGATGGTGTAATTTTCAACTTTTTATAACTTACATTTACTGAAATATTGATTATTTTGTAATCTGCAATAAAGCGATGGACACAGTTTATATATATATATATATATATATATATATATATATATATATATATATATATATATATATATATATATATATATATATATATATCCATAATGAGATCAAAGCTCGCATCATTTTAGAGGTAAATAAAGGTTCTTATGATTTGGTGAAACGTGCAGAGCTGGTTATTGAAGAAGAAGGATGCGGTATAATTGAACATGTGTTGTAATGTTACAAACCCCATTAGCTATGCTGTCTTTTGATTACATTTAGTTTCATATTTAAAATACAGAAAACATTTGTTGCAATGTTCCAAACACCAACTTACTCTGCTTTCTGTTGATTACATTTAGTTTCATTTAATATTATTTAATATACATTTAATAGAGACTTTATAATTTGCGTGCATTTTGACTCACCCCGAATATACAGGGTGTCCCAAAATAATGTATACACCCTTTGAATTGTTATAAGTCGTTCAATTTACTGATTTTTATTTGCAAGATTGATAAACAAGATTGAGTAAGAATATTCATTTAAAAATACTGACAGTAAAATTAACAAAAACATAGAAAATTAACTTTTAACAAAGATAAAGGCTACTTAGGGTAATTTCAGAATGTTCATAAAAGGAACCCTCATCCTAACCCCAACCCGTTCTGCTCAATACACTTTCCATATAGTGAAGACGTGAAGAATTGTACCTACAAACGTCCTGCGACATTTACTCCGGTATTTGAGCACATTCTACTACAATTACTACTCCCATTTGTTTGCAATTACTTCAGGTTTCTTGCTTTAAACATTGTAGCCTTTACGTTTATTAAAAGTTAATTTTCTATGTTTTTGTTAATTTTACTTTCAGTATTTTTAAATGTGTATCTTACTGTTCTACTCTTTTATCAATTTTGTTTGCAAATCAAACTCGGTAAATTGAACGAGTTATAACGATTCAAAGGATGTATACATTATTTTGGGACACCCTGTATATAACTCAATGTCTATGTGTACCTGCGTTTTTGTGGTGTGTGTGTGTTCCTTTTAAAAAGAATGATTAGAGAATTTACGTAAAATCTAAAAGTGTATCCATATGTTAAATTAACTGGGAAAAAACAGTAGAAGTGTTCCTGGATATGTAAGTACGCCTCTAAGGAAGGTATGAGGGCATACATATCTTAACACTTAAAATATATGCTCTTTTATGACATTTAAGTCACATGTATAACAGTTTTGTGGAAGACAATCGAAGTTGTATTGAATCTGTAAGTTCCCTCTCAACCTAAAGAGAGCTATGGGGACCGACCATCCGTTACAACTTGAAATATATATTGTTTGATTTAATTTATATCATATGTATAAAATCCCCAAAGGAAGACAATGGAAGTGGACCCAAATTCGTACGTTACTTTGTATGCACTGTATATCTACGTGTTACACCTCTAATGTACACATTGGATATACTTCCCTTAAAACTTCAAGTACGTATATCCGATTGTAATGAAAGTAAAACCATATGTATAAGACAATAATTCAGAGAGTTTTCAAACATATCACTTACTTCCGACTATATTAGGGGATGAAACGAGATGAGGGGGACGGAAAAAATAAGGAAAGTGATATGATGTAAAGAGTATAGTTAAAAAGAAGAGAGTAGTGCTAATTATTTAATCCAGATCAACGTCTGTTTTTTTCTGCTAGTATCTCTCTCTATCTCTCTCTCTCTCTCATATATATATATATATATAGGGTAAACCGGGGTATCAAGCACCATAGGGGCATTAGGCACCAGCAACTAGGTAAGGTTCACAAACCTCTCTATAGCATTAATATGGCACTTATAGGGAAATAAGCAATAATCTTGTCTGATCGCTAACCAATCACATGCTCTGTTTCTCAAGAGTAAAGTAAAACTTTAATGGAATATTCGAATATCTATGTATCTCATATATATATATCAAGTGTTCGACCCATGAAAAAGGTTTTTGATTACTGAGAACTTCGACTGAAGTAACACACATATATATATATATATATATATATATATATATATATATATATATATATATATATATATATATATATATATATACATATGAGAAAAAAGAAACAATGTTTCAGACAAATGTAAAAATAAAAATGGAATAAAGGATAAGCAATTCAACAACTAACAAAAATAAACTAAAAAACTCATGTTGTATAGTTCTGCCGAAATATTTCGGTCGTTAAAATACGGCCATTATCAATCAAATAAAGTTTACCAACCGATTGATAATGGCCATATTTTAACGACCGAAATATTTCGGCAGAACTATACAACATGAGTTTTTGAGTTTATTTTTGTTAGTTGTTAAATTGATTATCCTTTATTCCATTTTTATTTTTACACGCATATATATATATATATATATATATATACATATATATATATATATATATATATATATATATATATATATATATATATATATATATGTTAAAGAAGGAAATAAAAAATTGCACAAAATTACATAAAATTAATACAAATTCTATTACATCGAAAGTTCAGATGCAAGGAGTTTAAGGATTAGTGTAACTCCTTGCATCTGAACTTTCGATGTAATAAAATTTGTATCAAATTTATGTAATTTTATGTAATTTTATGCAATTTATTATCTTTATCTTTCCTTCTTAAAATTGATTGCTCTACTCAACGTATTGAGCTTTACTTTATCGCGATAGATCACTTTACGATACTTCACTTTTCGTGAATTCTATTATATATATACATATATATATATATATATATATATATATATATATATATATATATATATATATATGTGTGTGTGTGTGTGTGTGTGTGTGTGTGTTCGTCTGCATTCTTTCATTTAAGCAAACATTGTGAAACATAAAATAATCCTTCCGTTTACTTATGTTTTTTAAAGTTTTTTTCAAGTGTTCTAATTATCTTTTTTTTCCTCAAAATAAAAATAACTAATCAACGCTTCGTATGTATGACCAGTATTTTCGACGCTTTATTGAGACATCTTCAGGTAACAATGAAAAATAGAACAAAAAGAAAAGAAGTAAATTTTAAAAAAGCAACCGAGAACGCGCATGTGTTCCGGTTTGTTATTTTGTCGTCTTACAGATTTCACATGCGCGTTCTTCGGCTGTTTTTTTTCATTGTCTTCTTTACTCTAGCTTCTTTTCATTATTTTTCGTAACCTGACTAATCGAACATGCTAGTGATACATATGCTATGTTTATTATTTTATATATATATTATAAACATTTACAAAAATTAAACAGGTATTATAAAGTCGAAGAATAATGTTATCTTTATAAATGTGTACTTCAGTATATATATATATATATATATATATATATATATATATATATATATATATATATATATAATTATTTTTGAATAATATTTTTAAATGAACCCATATACACATGTAAAACCTGCAATTATAAGTATGGGAGTAGCCATTCATTTCCGGTCACACGGCTCGAACCCCAACACGAAAGTTATATTTGACATAGTTGTTGGAGCACGTATATATATATATATTACAGAAGATCAGAACAACATCGGTACCCTTGAGTTCAAATCCAAACAAAAAAGGGAACCTATAGTTGTTTTCCTATGCCGGCTCTCTTCAGAGACAGACATAAACCGAGGCTGGAGAGAGTCTGACATAGGATACCAACTATAGTTTCTCTTTGTTTGGATTTGAAACCGATGGTACTGATGTTGTTTTGACATTCAGTAATTCATATATAAATAAATATTACGTTCTTATATTTGAATTTACTTAATAATCGAGCACTCTGCTTATTAATCTTACATATATACTCACAAACACACACACACACACGCACACACACACACATATATATATATATATATATATATATATATATATATATATATATATATATATATATGTTAGAAGCAAACTAATACAATAACTGAAAAAGTTAAATTTACTTACATGAGTGATTTTCCACTGAACGACTTAAGTTTTTTTGTTTTTTTTAGTTTTTAAAAAAAATATAGTTTTAACGGTTGAGAAACTTCCAAGACTATATATATATTAGGGGAGGTCGATTTTGAAACTGTAAATTATCGCACTCGAAGAAAGTTGCCAAATAATGTCAAAAGTTACCACAAGAAATATTTTTCTTCAAAATTTTGTATTTATTTGAGCATTGCAACTTTAAGATCAAATAAATCGAGATTTTTTTATCACTGCCGAGATTTCACCGGCAGATGTGTCGCCTTAAATTAAACCCGGGTTTTAACAAAAAAAAGTAATACATTACTTAATAATAAATATTTTAAAGTTTATTATTATTTTTCTTAAGAAATTAAATGTACATATTCAAATTAAAAAGGAATAAAACACTATGATATTTAATGTTATATATAAATAATTATTTGTTTACATAGGCGTTTTATTTATTGGATATTTTTTATGGTATTCACCGGTTGAAAATTCATCGGGCGAATTTGACTTCCCGTGTTGATTCTCTGTTTAATTATCACACATATATATTGAATTGTCGAGCGCTGGCTTATCTAATCCCACTTTCCCGACCTTTTGTCACACCTTACCTTGTGGGAGTTAGATAAATAAAAACTAGTTCAGCCAGGGGGTTTTACCCCACCAAATAAACCGGTATCGTCCGGGCCTTTGGGTCTGGATTCACGCCCGTCTATTGGGGCTTGTCCGTCCTGTGCAGTTCTAGGAGGTGCATCTCCCAGGTTTTGCCTTCCCTCTTTGGGGAGGAGTAAGTTTATTGCTTACTGTCTGAGGCGGCCCTACCGGGGAATGCCGACGAAGCTGCCCAGGCAATTTTTAAATGGCAGAGTGCTCACATCTCGAGCACTGGCTTTCTCATCCCACTTTCCTGACCTTGTGTCAATCTTACCTTGTTTGGGGTAGATAAATAAAATCTAGTTCAGCCAGGGGGTTTTACCCCACCAAATAAACCGGTATCGTCCGGGCCTTTGGGTCTGGATTTACGCCCGTCTATTGGGGCTTGTCCGTCCTGTGCAATTCTAGGAGGTGCATCCTCACAGGCTTTGCCTTTCCTCTTTGGGGAGGAGTAAGTTTATTGCTAACTGTCTGAGGCGCCCCTACAGGGGAATGCCGACGGGGCTGCCCAGTCAATTTTTTAATGGCCAGAGTGCTCACCTCTATAGCGCAGGGTTATCTAATCCCACTTTCCTGACCTTGTGTCACATCTTACCTTGTTGAGAGTAGATAAATAAAACTATTTCAGCCAGGAGTTTTTACCCCACCTAAAATATATGTATTGGAGTTGATGGGAGAATGGATAAGGACACATTGATGTATAAGGAAATTGTGGATGAAAATAGACAGAGAATTATGAAAAAAACTAAGGGACCAGAACACCATTTAACTTTTACAAAAGAAACACCATGTGAAAGTAAATATCTGACACATAGAGTTCTTCCGAATAGTGGTGCAACAGGTGCTGTTCATGCAGATCAAGTGGTGGATGTTTTGCATGAATTCCACAGTGAGAACAGTATCAAGGCTATACTTGTTGACAACACTAATACCAACACAAGTTGCGATGGTGGAATGGTTGCAATTTTAGAAAAAAAACTTTTTAAAACTCTTCACACAATTGGTTGCTCTTTGCATCATAATGAACTACCTTTCAGAGCCCTTTTTAAAAACATAGATGGTTGCGCAAAGGGCCCTACAACATTCAGTAGCCCTCTGGGGAAATTATGCTCAAATGATTGATATGATTTACCCCAAATATCATTTTCCACTATTAGCAATCCTCTAGAGTCAATTTTTAAAGTTGATGAAATACATGATCTTAGTTCTGACCAAAGACTCCTTTATGAATACACAGTAGGTATTTCTAGAGGTAAGATTGACTCTAGATATGCCTCCTGGAAAATTGGTCCTTTAAACCAAGCAAGATGGTTAACTTTGGCCATCAGGCTTATGTGTTTATGGACTCGTGGTGCATACCCACAAAGGCACACAACAAAACTACACTATGTAGTAAATTTTATTGTAAATGTGTATGCCACTTCTTGGTTTGAAATTAAAAGAAATAGTAAATTCCACAATCAGTAAGTGCACATTTTTAATATGATCCAGAGGATTAAGGAGCAGCCTCAGGAAATCCAAGATATCACATTTAGAAATATACAAGGTAATACATTTTGTTTACTGCCTGAAAACTTTCTATATTCCATGGTTAAATCTGAGGAGATTGAAGTAAGAGAAGAAACTTTAAAAAGAATTTTGGCCATTAGGTAAGTAATATTTATTCATATATCTCTGACTCAATTATTTATTCCAATTTATAGAATGATTTTTAAAGATTTTATCTAATTTCACCATAATTATTAAAGCAGTACAGATTGGAATTTTTTAATAATTCAATTAATTAATTTGTTCTTTCAGAAGTGAGGAGTCAACCAGAAAAAGATTAAAAAGAATACTACCTATTAATTTTAATGCCACACATTGGACACAATTAATAGATTTAAAATTATGCGGCATTTTTGAACCACCAATGACGGAAGATTTTACTGAATCTGAACTTCGAGAATCGTTGATGAATGGAACCAAGCTTGACTTGCCAGATTTTCCCTCGCATTCTCAGGGTGTGGAACGGGCAGTTAAGTTAATAACAGAAGCTTCACAAACTGTATATGGTTTTGAAGCAAGGCATCAACACATTACAGCCAAAGTTTTGAGTCAGAAATTGAGACCAGCATTTTTGTCTAAGGGGTCTTATATGGAGCAATTTGACTGTCTATATTAAGCTTCATTAAAATAGTGTTAGGTTTTTCCTTATTTCTTTGCTTGTTATATTTTCACTAATAACAGAAAAAATCATTTTTTTAGGTATTCAAATATTACTGTTTAATTCATAACGTTAAAAGGTAGTTTACAAAAGCAGATACTGAAAATGAGGGGGGGGCAAATTTTCAATTTGAAGATTTCTTTAATTCATATCATTTTTATAAAATAAAAGGACATTCCCTGCTTTTAAATGCTAAAATTATTTGGTTTTCACACCAATATTCAAGCAAATCTTGCAAAAACGAGGAATTTTCAGTATATTCTTGTCTACGATCTTTGATACCAAACGCTCAAAAAACCGCTGAAGTTTTTGATCTAATTTTTTGCATGAGTATTTAATAGGTCTATATACAACTTTCGGAACGTGCCTTTTTTTAATATTTAAAAAAAGTGTAAAATCGACCTACCCTAATATATATATATATATATATATATATATATATATATATATATATATATATACTTGTTGAATGCATCCCAATGACCAAATTAGCACACAATCATCATTTTTAAATTGATTTTTCTATTGTTTTAATTCGGCGATTGTTTATACTTTTCTTTTCCGTTTTGCGCGCATTTTACAATCCGTTAAGAATAATATATTATTCTGTTTAACAAGCTGACCTGCAGAGGTAATCATTAAATAATAAAAAAGCAAGCATATTATTTTTAAACAAATAGGAAGAAAAGGGGGCATAATGCCATATCAAAAGATACGAACATAATTACTTTAAAGATTAGAATCAGAGAAAATGTCCCCAAACATCTGGCACTACGTAAACTGGCTCTGAAGCTAACATATTGGAATTAGTAAGTAGAGTTAAGATGAGCAGGTTTCGATTCAGAACACAAAAACGGGCAAAACTTCAGTAAAATTTGAAAATGTAAATTGATAAATTATTGTTAGCCCTAAAGTTAAATAATAATGTTTATAAAATGTTAGATTTTATTTAATGGCTGAACACGAAAATCAGCATGGAATGTTACTAAACAATAACAATGAAATTTGTTATGTACTGTTTTTTACCGTTAGTACGGAGAAAGTAATCCTATATATATATATATATATATATATATATATATATATATATATATATATATATATATGTATATGTATATATATATATATATATATATATATATATATATATATATATAGTATGCATTTTCTGTGGTAACTATTGAGCCAGAGAGCTCAATGTAAAAACAGAGCAATACTAGAAGTTAGAAATAAATAATTCAAGTGAAAAATCGAGTCATATCACAAACCACAAATCTTAGCAGCACATCTGATGATTCTTTTCCTGTGGTTTGTGTTATTTCTTTCAAACTTTATATATATATATATACGTATATATATATATATAAATATATATATATGTATATATATATGTATATATATATATATATGTATATATATATATATAATTTTTTAATTATGTTTATTTCGTCTTCAGAGATATTAGAGAGGAGAGTGGCGAATTCTATAACATTTTCGAAGAGTGCTCTGGTTATTGAGGGGTAGTAATTAACTATATCGAATTGTATAAAGGAGCATTTATCTTCATTACTAATTCTATTGAACCAGCTCATGGTTTCAGCGGTATTAATCCACTTGTTTAAGTTGTAGGTGTTTTTAATTTGCTTATTTATTTTTTCTAAGATGTTTTTACTGATTTTGCCTATCTCTTGTCGGGTAGGATTAATAAGTCTGGGTTGAGGTTTAGTGTGGAAATTAATTTTGTGATCTTTTAATAGTATATATGCTTCTTTTGTGTTTAGTTTACCTACTCTATCGCTAACTGTAAACATAGTAGACTCTACCTCCTTAGCAACCCACATACCCCACCTTTACCCCACACAAACTCCCAACATAAACAAAAATGAATGATAACATTACCCCCCCCCATTATACACTACCTCAAAACACACTATACCCCCCTACCCACCTACCCAAATTTACCACCCAACCCCACCCAACAAGTCCCGATGAATCTACAAATCTATAAATATATAACCACCCCACTAAACTATCAATAACATCAAATCTCTAAGTATTACCTATAATGCACAGTCTCAATAGCCTCTCAGTCATACTACCAATTCTACCAAAATCATCTCCCACATAAACCCATAACTGGGATAGCTATTAACACTGATATCACTTAGACTAATATAATCTCAATTACTAAACCCTTCGATTACTATCTTGAACACTTAATTATTGACTGGTACTTAGTCCTTGTCATTGGTAGTAGAACTATAAAAGCCTACCATCACTTGTAGACTTATTTCGCCCAATGACTTCACAAGTAGCAGGATGGTAATGATGGTAATAATTATTATTATTATCATTATTATTATTATTATTATTATTATTATTATTATTATTATTATTATTATTATCTTGTTATTTTTATTTTTTATTTTTGTTTTATTTATATTTATTTTTATTAATGCTATTATCACTGCGACTATCGTATGTATGATTGGCATTTTTATCATTATTGTTATTGTGATCGATTTTGTTTATGCTAAAAATGGTAACACCATTAAACTTCTTTTATAAAATGATTCCACTAGTATTGATCTTAGTATAATATAATCACAATTAAAAAATATTATCAACACAAAATTCACTACAAATAATGAGCAAGCCATAAATAACTACATTAAAATAGAATGGGAATATAATGCAGAAGTAGCAATTAATACCCTAAATTAAAATTGTCAAACATTTTTACCTACATGATAATTACATATTATAACATAAACGTCAGTTATAAATATGATTATAATTCTATTCTCATTTTAAATTTAACTCACCCTGCCCCCCCCCCGTGGCCCCGGCTGGAATTGGGGTCACTATGGCCCAGACACGAGAAAAACTCCCACGCAATTTTTTGAAACATGACTTGTTGGGGTCTCCCCCTCCCTTCTCATGTCTCATGCCCCCATCATAGACAGAGCTCCATCTCTGTCCCCCTCCCCCTACCCAACGCATCTTCAATTTCCTGTTGAGGTGAACTTAAGATCTATGCCATTTGATTCCATTGTAGCCTGAAGAAGTTGACGCTATTTGCAAGTTTTAACGAAACAGAATATGTTTTGTCGCAAGTAATGGAATAAAATCATCAACAATATATATATATATATATATATATATATATATATATATATATATATTGTAAGAAAAATAGTCAAATACTCTCACTTCTCTTTTTGCAAATACGTAATTAGTACTTCAACATAAAAATAATCTACAATAGATAGATGGACCTGTTTCCTCTCTGAGTGCAATGTAGCATTTTCACAGATAAGGTGTCACGATAAGTTACGCGGTAGGATTTATCCAACAATAGATTACTGCTTCATACGTCTGATTAGTCTAATTGGATAAAAGAAGCCATGCTGCACAATTCTTTCGATAGAACTTCTCCTGTGTATTAATCATTCCATATCACCCCACTCCAATAAGCTAATATTTGCTAGAGTTGCAGACAAAGAAGCCACGCTGTAATTCCCCGGATATTACTGCCTTTTCTATGTACCCAATTTGTTCGTAACCAAAACAAAAAACACGAAAACAGCATCATAAAAAATAAGTTTTTTTTTTAATCAGCTGTATCCGTAACTATACGAAATAAACTCACGTTGATGGAGACTATAGGTGTTGTTTTTTTTTTACCTGTAGCTGAAAGTTACACATAAAGGAGACAAAACAACCTAGTATATAAATTAAAGTAAAACTCTTTATCGATTCTTTGTCATCGATTGATTTCTTCCTAGAAAATCAATATAGGATGTAGATTCCTCATCATTGCTTCTGTTTTATTGCAGTAAGTAGTTCAGACGTATTAGATGTAAGTATATTTAATTTTTTCCGGAAATTTTTTAATCCAGGTCGGAATTATTTTTTAAATTGTTGCCAATGTAAACATAGGATCTAACTAATATTCGTTCATACAGAGTTATTTCTCTTTGGTTTAAACAAAAAATAATATTTAAAAACATTGGATAGTTTACAAAAAGAAAAGCAAAACTAATTTCAAGTTAGAACAATACAAGAATTTAGAAAATAATGCAACAGTTTCGATTACTTTTGCTGCCTTTTAATTGAGGTCATGGTTATGGTTATGGATATGGATATGGTTATAGTTATGATTATGGTTATGGTTATGGTCATGGATATGGTTATGGTTATGGTTATGGTTATGGATATGGATATGGTCATGGTCATGGTTATGGTCATGGTCATGGTTATGGTTATGGTTATGGTTATGGTCATGGTCATGGTCATGGTTATGGTCATGGTCATGGATATGGTTATAGTTATGGTTATGGATATGGTTATGGTTATGGATAATGTGATGGTTATGGTTATGGTTATGGTCATGGATATGGATATGGTTATGGTTATGGTTATGGTTATCGATATTGTTATGGATATGGTTATGGTTATGGTTATGGTTATGGTTATGTTCATGGTCATGGTCATGGTCATGGTCATGGTTATGGTCATGGTTATGGTCATGGTCATGGTTATGGATATGGTTAGGGTTAGGGTTAGGGTTATACTTAAGGTTTGGGTAAAGGGTAGGGTAAGGGTAGGGTAAGGGTAGGGTAAGGGTTAGTGTTAGAGTTAGAGTAAGAGTTTGTATTTTGTCTCAGAAACGACCATACGCAGAAGAATTTATAAATGTTAAATTTCTGGAACTGACATACTAAAAATAAATATGTTATAATGTATTTGTTTATATTTTAATTGTCATAGCTCTGATTAATCAGAAGTCTTATTCATTGAGCCAATTTTAATACCTTGCAGTATTTCTGCGTATCTGATTGGCTTAATTAGACTTTAACTTATTTCATAGGTCTATTTGGAATACTACCTCTCACTAAGCATTTGACTTATATATATATATATATATATATATATATATATATATATATATATATATATATATATATATATATACGTATGAAAAACCAACAAAAAAAAACAGATAAACACAGGAAAAAACATCAAAACGAGAGATTTACCGCGTTCTTTCGGATAAACGAACGTCTTCCGAAACGTACTTTTAAAATTATTCTTAAAACGTACGTCGATCCGAACAAAACCGGTAAATTTCTTGTTGGGATTGTTTATTCCAGTGTTTTATTGTTTGTCCCCTCGTCTTTTTAATATATAATGTATCTACGGTATTTTATTTTATGATATATCGTGTATCTTATGCTTTATATATATATATATATATATATATATATATATATATATATATATATATATATATATATATATATATATATATATATATATAAGTGTATGTATGTGTGTGTGCGTGCGTATAATAAAATAAAATAACCATATGAAACAGTGTACACGAATTAACCTACGTTTTGAGACTTACGCGTCTTGTTGAGGGCAGAACGAAACACGTAGACTCGAAAAGTAGGTTTGCTCCCTATAGACAGTTTGTCATGTTTATTTAATTTTACCGATAAAAGCTCTATTTTATATTGTGCACTTTTTGAAAAAAAATAGTTTTAAATTCATGTTATCAATATATTTGGACTTTTTAAATTCATATATATATATTTGGACTTTTTTAATTCATATATATATATATATATATATATATATATATACCTTAAGTACTAATTTGATATACTACGTGTATGCGCATACAACCATGCATATTGCTGTATTGGTAAAGTGGTGTCATGCCGGTGAAACTAGAAATGTAATTAAATTTAATAATTATTGCATACAATTTATTGTAAGGATATTTCTTTGAAAACATTTTTTATCTTCTATCGAGTTCAAATTGACTATGTTGCGAACATATATACTTGTATTGTGTCTGAAGATGTATAGCAGCGAAATCCGTAATTCGATCTTGAAGGTGTTTTTTTATTTTCTGATCGAGTTAAACGAAATGTGAACTTTGCGAACGATCGATCCTCCGTGAGAGGAGAAAGGTTGAAGTCATCACGTGCAATCGTAACAATTTCACGGAAGAATGAAAAAAATTTCACGGGAGAATAGAAAGTTTATGTAATGATATTTCTGGTGTTATATTATGTAATTTTAGGTAAAGGATTACACCTGTTCGAGATGAGTTATATTTTGCCCAATTCTGTAGAATTCCTTTGTGTTTTCCCATTTCGAAGGTGCGTCCACTTCGTCGTCAGTACTAGTGGGTCGTATTTCTGTGGCAATCAAAGTCAAAGTTTCCACTTTCTCCTCTCCCTGTCGTTGACAATTTCTTCTCCATGACAGCTTTCATTTTATTTCTTATTTTTAGTTTACTTTTCTAGTCTTGTATATTTAAGGATTTTGGAGAGTACGTTATGAGTTGCTTTGACGTCAAAAACTAGAAGACAGCTACGTATGAGGCCTCTTTCTGCAGCTATAATTTTGCGAGAAATTTAGGCACATAGTAATGGCGATTTAATACCAGTCTACAAATGCGTCTTCTATCATCAGGCTTTTTTAAAGAACTAGACTGTAAATTCTTGTTGTGTGTGTTTTACAACGACGCTGGTGTGTGCCAAGCGGTGTCAATAAAAGATGATGGACATACAGTGCGGGTCTTTGTGTTCTACTATATATATACAGTATTGCTAAATACTGCACTGTTTTATTGATGCAAATAGCAGTATGTCGTTTTGATGGTTATTAAAGTGTGATAAATAAATAAAAAGCTTCCGCGTTTATTCATTTAGATTAAATATTTAATATCTCTATTCTTATAAAGTACACTATAAAATGAATTCAATTATTTTTAACAATGGATTAAATTCACTAGACCAACCCGATAATCTCCAAATCACATCCATTAACTGTGGAGGTCCCCAGATGCCGAAGAGCTTTCTACTCCAAAAGCTGCTTTTCCTCGTGCTGCTGGACTCTGGAACTCTCTCCCTGCTCCCTGTTTTCCTGACGGTACTGACATGCAAAAATTTAAAACTAATGTAAACAGACATCTCGCTGCGCAGCTCCTAATTTAGGTTGACCCCCCCAACTTTCACCCTTTTTCAGTAGCCCCTTACGTCTACAGTGGTTGCGTGCCTTGTTTGGGGTGAACTATGCCAATACGTTTAACGTATGTCACCGGTTTCATTCCGCAAGGAAATATGGTTATACGCTAGTAAAAACGTAAACAAAGATTTACTGCAAAGCTTGGGAGATGAATATTTGTACAATTTAGGCTTACTATAGACGTTCGGCTCGTTAGTCAAGCGGTATAAGACGTTCGGCCCGTTAGTCAAGCGGTATAAGACGTTCGGCTCGTTAGTCAAGCGGTATAAGACGTTCGGCTCGTTAGTCAAGCGGTATAAGACGTTCGGCTCGTTAGTCAAGCGGTATAAGACGTTCGGCTCGTTAGTCAAGCGGTATAAGACGTTCGGCTCGTTAGTCAAGCGGTATAAGACGTTCGGCTCGTTAGTCAAGCGGTATAAGACGTTCGGCTCGTTAGTCAAGCGGTATAAGACGTTCGGCTCGTTAGTCAAGCGGTATAAGACGTTCGGCTCGTTAGTCAAGCGGTATAAGACGTTCGGCCCGTTAGTCAAGCGGTATAAGACGTTCGGCTCGTTAGTCAAGCGGTATAAGACGTTCGGCTCGTTAGTCAAGCGGTATAAGACGTTCGGCTCGTTAATCAAGCGGTATAAGACGTTCGGCTCGTTAGTCAAGCGGTATAAGACGTTCGGCTCGTTAGTCAAGCGGTATAAGACGTTCGGCTCGTTAGTCAAGCGGTATAAGACGTTCGGCTCGTTAGTCAAGCGGTATAAGACGTTCGGCCCGTTAGTCAAGCGGTATAAGACGTTCGGCTCGTTAGTCAAGCGGTATAAGACGTTCGGCTCGTTAGTCAAGCGGTATAAGACGTTCGGCTCGTTAATCAAGCGGTATAAGACGTTCGGCTCGTTAGTCAAGCGGTATAAGACGTTCGGCTCGTTAGTCAAGCGGTATAAGACGTTCGGCTCGTTAGTCAAGCGGTATAAGACGTTCGGCTCGTTAGTCAAGCGGTATAAGTTAACGTCGCCATTTGGTGGTCCATTTTTTGCAAGCACGGTTAGAGTTTTGTACGAGTCTCATTTTACAATTACTGGTATGTTTTGTTTATTCCTAGCCCCGCGGACTAAACATATCATTTGTTTGGTAATATTACCCGCGTAACATCAGCATCAACAACAACTAAAAGCAAGCTAGACAAGATAATTAAACTAGTTATCCATTTATCTATCTTTAAATATATGTCTGACATTATACTAACTCTGAATTAATCAACGTTTGTTTCCCTAATACTTTTTCCTGTAAATGTTGGTCACCAAAATACATGAAATAAAAATATTTTAACACATATATTACAGTTCATGGATTTTCGTAAAACGCCAAAGTTTAACAAATAATAGTAATAGGTGTGATTATTATTCTAAAGCTGTTTCCTTAACGCCTTTTTCCTATTTTAGCCACAAAACGTACATGCTAAAATATTCCTCGGTTTAGGGATTGAGGTATGTTTGAATAAACACTATATTTTTAATTGTTTTAATTAGCGATAATTTGCGATTAACTCATCATGTGACCCATTTCTTATTGCGTTTCTATCCTTCATTTTGTCTGACAAGTTGTTTTTTGCCTCACCGCTCTAATTTTATACGCCATATAACAATTTCGATTCCATCAATCCCTCACTCTTTCCTTCCTCTCTCTCTCTTTCTTTCTCTTTCTTACTTTCTATTTTTTTAACATCGGAAAATAATAACACAAGAAAAGAAATGAAAAGATTGAAATAGTCCATTTTAAAATAGGGAATATGACTAGCAGTAATGCTATTAAACCCGTAGCTCTAGAAAAGAAAACAGAGAGAGAATAGTGCTATATAGCGAGAAGCGATAGACTAAATTTGGATGCTGCCTTTTTATTTTTGCAATCAATTGGTTTTGCATACCTACGTTTTCCTTATTTACCTGAGTGGGTGACCCAACGGGTCACATTCTTTTCTAGTACTTACAGAGTTATATCATACGGCGATTTAATGCCAGTTTCAGATAAAAAGAAATCTTACAGATGTTTTTGAAAAAAATCACAGCATACGTGAACACATCCTACTTGCCACATGAACATCCTGCGGCACAATGCGTAATCTTTTGGTGGAGCTAAGTGCTTCCCGTTATATTCGTAACCCTTGCGCAAGACTTGAGTTGCAAATAAAGTGAATTCGCTGCACTACAAATGTCAGGTCACTGATCGGGGTATTCGGCGTAATCCGATGTCAGCTAAAATATAAACAATGCTGGAGACACCAGCCAGGTTCAAGAGGTCAAAGAAAACCTGTCACCGAGATTTGTTGAAACAATGATGACGGCTGTATTCTCTCACTCTCTTTCTCTCTTTCTCTACCCCTTTGTCTCTCTCCTTCTCTCTCACTTTCCCCCTTCTCTCTCTCCCTCTCTCTCTCACTCACTCTAGAAAAGAGATTGAAAATTGAGAGACTGGTTTGAAATCCGAACGAGGAAGACGCGTTTGTCGCGCGCTCTGAAATGTTTCTTTTCAAAATATAATAAATCATATTTTTTATATAAAAAGTAAAATGGTTTGTTCCATTATTACATAATGTTTGATTTGCAGCACGATGGTCTCGACCAAACAGCCGGCTAGCCAGTCCCAGAAGTAGACGACAGTGACTATTGTCAGACGATGATTGCTCACTGGCCATAACAAGATAAAACATTGCGCATACGTGCACATGTTGCCACACATCGTCCCATCGTCACAAAAGTCCGGCAAAAGATCGCCCAGCCGTCCAAAGCCATGGTGCCACATTGATGCCGGTCCCAAGATATACCCCTAGAGCCAAAGCAAGTAATTTTGCCACAATCCTGTCTTCGTAGTAAAATACCATATAGAAAACTGTACAATATCACGTGTATCAATAACATGTGTAAGATTTATGTGGCCTCAGAATTGACATCCATTTAAACTCAGCTAAAAAATTACAGCTGTACAGATCAGAAATATTTTTTCATGTGCAAATGTCAAAACGAATATATGCGTGAACTGGACCCATTTTTCGCACTAACGCTAAAGTCAAAACACGCTATTTGAAGTTAATTTAACATTACACAATCGACGCACCATTTTTATCTGCAGCTTTTGCGTATGCGATATCAGTCGAAATGATATCTTAAAAGGGAATTTTATGAATGACCTATTATGTGTGACTGTTTTTTTTTTCAAATTAAATGTTTGTTTTGATCTCAATATAACACATATTTATGCACATATGTTATTAATAATAGTTGTATGAATACAAATGTATACTATACATATATATATATATATATATATATATATATATATATATATATTGTGACGAACACTCAATTACTTCAACGCTGACATGTCAATTTGAAACACCATGTCTATTTACAAACCTTTCCCCATGTTCAATCCTATCAATAGTTTTATCTCTATCTGTTGCTTTTTTTCTATTTAGTTTTTTTCTTTTTGTCCTGCATTTCCCCTTCAACCTCCTTACATTCACATGTCTCGTGTGGTTACATGTGGTTGCTAGTACATTTTATGCTTAAAATCTCTGAATGAATGTACGTATTGCATGCTAAACATAATTTCATTCATAAAATTGAGAGAAGTAACATTTTAAAAAGTCTGTAGAATATAATATTCACTTAAAACTTTAAAATTTTGTTCGGGATTCAACCAATTGATCGCCACATTTTAAGACACGTTTTATTATTATTTAATAATTTTAGCAGTAAGAAGTTTTCTATGTTATTTTAATATTAACTGAAAACTCCGCGGAGATTTCTTTGACAGGCTGTGTATTTGTATTTACTATTTTAAGAAGTGGAGTTATGCGTCGTAAATGTCCAACCTGAATTGTTTTTCGACAAACTTCATTTATTACGTAAATTAAATTTAGAAAAGATGAAAGGAAACAGGAACATTTTAAATACTTTAATCACTGTAAAAAAAAACTGTGCAGATATTGAGCAAGATCAGGTCGGTTTTTATTTTTAATGATTATACACAATCCGTTAAATATGAGAGACGAAAGGCTTGCCATTGTTTTAATTGATATTAATATAAAATAACGTCTCAATCAATGTAGTTTACAATGTAAAAAAAAGAAAAGAATTGTTTCAAATGGGAAAGTAAAAAAACGAAAGGAAAAACGTGTCAGTCGGCATAGAAAAAAAAAGAAAAAAAGTAAAACACGTCTTCTTATGGAGGATTTATTTTCGAATTTATTTTAGACGACTGACTTACTACTGGCATTCTCTCCTTCCCCTACACACTTTAAATAGTTTCATCCGGCAATTGTTACTCACTAGAATGTGAATAACAGGAGTTATATATATATATATATATATATATATATATATATATATATATATATATATATATATATATATATATATATATATATATATGTGTGTGTGTGTGTGGGTGTGTGTGTGTGTGATATTTTGAAGGCTTACCAAAGCATTCCGTTCAGGAGACCAATCATCACCACAAAATACTGTTTCTTTCAAAGATTATTTATTTATCATATATATTCAATTTGAAGAGTTTTTCTTACACGTGTTTCACTACCAAGCAGGTCCTTGCTTGGCAGATCATCACATATAAATGCTCTGTACCCTGTAATCGAGTATCATCGAGCTTGTTTTCATTGGCCTAATCCCGGTCTTCACTGAATAATCTATCTTCTAAGTGAAATATATATATATATATATATATATATATATATATATATATATATATATATATATATATATATATATATATGCTAAGGCTGCGATATCTTGGATTTAGTTAGTTTCTCTTGCAATTTAAACAGCATGTTCTATTTTTTCTTTTGTTTAGAATGACTCAGAACTTCTTTAGACTATATATATATATAAATATATATATATATATATATATATATATATATATATATATATAAATGTGCGTATTTCTTTTCTACAATGTTAGTTGTTTTATATGAATATTAGTGCGAACACTGGCGAAGCATACTTTGTTTTTCCGTCATTTTTGAGGGAGAGTGTACATTATTAAATAAATATAAAAATTTAAAAATAATCTACAAATTATTTTTTTATACATAGATAATAATTAAAGTTAATAAATATAATGTTTACTTATAGGCGAGCCAATAGCGTTTGAAACAGTACAATAATTTGTTTATCCATATTCATACATGATGAATACATAACTGGATTGACTGTGTAAATATATGGTTATTTCTGTTATTCTAAAGCAGACGACATAAGAACAAAACCGCGCGTTCTTCTATTCACTATGTTTTATTGTAATATGTAATGACTTTTGCTTTTTTTTACTAAAGAAGTACTTTTTTTTACTAATAAAAATGACAGTTTGGTTTTCCTCAAGATTTATCGACGAAATTATTTTTATCATCAAAACAGACGCTTAGAAATGATACTTACTGGTAGCTTTTTTTAGTAAAAGCAGTTTGAAGTAATAAATATATCAATTGGCAGTGAACCAGGAGTTTGTTATATATCTGACTTGAATATTGAACTGCAATATATACCCCTATATTAAGTCCCTTGAATGCACTTTAAAATACCTAACAATTAAATAAAGGATGATGTATTAATTGATGTCTAATAACCTGTTAAAATTTCACAATAATCAGAAATATCTGAATTTTCACGAAAGGCCTCCACCCCTTTAAACTTCCGCCTAAAACTATATCTAACTAAATATAGTCCACATTACGATCTCTTACGCCTAAAATCTATGTTTAAAATTTGATAATTATCTTTTGATTTGTTTAGGAGGGACTTCTAACTTTATATAACTAGAGATATACGCCGATTTTGAATAGAATATTACATTTTTAGTTCATTATGTAGTAAACGCCTTGTAAGAGTATACTTGAGAAACTTGCACTGTGGTATTTGTTAAAAAAAAACAACATTCAGTTGAGTTTCGTTTTTTTCCTGACGTCACAGCAGTTGGTAGTAACATAAAAAAACAAGATAATTCAGAGGGAACGGTTACACACTATATGTAGATATTGCGGTGAACATTTCTCTCTTAAATTATTTCACATTTGATTTAGTAATATTTTAGTATTTAAAAAAAAGAAAATTGATGGTTTTCTTCATGTCGTTTTCAAGGTTGTAGTCTGACAGTGATTTGAAGAGAAAAATATAAAAACACCCGTTTAGATTGAAATTCAAGATGGATGACAAACCTATCTTGATAGGAAAAATACTAAACAAAAATCACATCCTTGCTTGTTTTTCCTAAATTTTGAAATATTTTTAACACAATATCAAGTCTCTATACCCTAACCTTTTTGTTTGTCCTGATACAAATACTAATTTAATTTTGAACGTATATAAAATTGAAGTTTTATGTCCACGTGTCGTCACCATTGTTTTAACAATTCTTTTGAAATAGAATATTATTTACTGGAAATTCTGTTAAAACTTATTTGTTTTTCTATCAAAAAATGCTCAAAGATTATTTATTGCGCCAAATTTATTTTTCTGCTTAATAACAGTTCATATATGTGTGTAGCTAGAGAAACAGGCAACGATTAAAACATTAAATTTTGAACATTTAAAAAATAATTTAATTTCAGGACAAGAAATACAATTTAAACCAAGCGAAATGTTTATATATTTATACATTTATTTTCAAATAGTTTTTCACTTAAACAATTTAGTATTTATTCATTCATTGTTTTCATTTTTATAATTATTTATCGTTTGTTCTTAATTTGTTTGTTCATTTAATTCCGTATTTTTGTTTGCTACATTCATAATTACAGTTTCTTCAATAATGTAAATAGTATTTTTATATCTTTTCACAACTGAATAACCTAAAGTGTAGTATCTGTTCTTTTATTACACTTTATATTTTGTGTATTCGGTTTAGACAATTTTGATTTTTGTCCCAATTCATTTGCATCTTTTCTGGCAGCTGGATTTCCCCACATTAAAAATCGACCTAGTGTCTTAATCTGCCTTGTGGAGAGACAAGTAAATACGAAACTCACGGAATTACATATATCGAACCAACAATATTTTCTACTAAACACATAGGTAAATATTGTAACATAAACAAGTATAATCGACGTTGCTTGACTTTGCATGTTTTTATTTTAATAGCTTCTGTATAAAATTGTTTTCACATTGTTCAGAATAAAAAAAAGAAACTCATTTTTATATCTAAAATCCATGAAAAAACATAATGTTTATTTACTTAAATTCAGCAAAAACACAGCGTAACTTTTTTTCAATTAATTCATGATTTTTTTCAAAAATGAATATTAAATAAGTTCAGTTTCAGTATAAATAAGATCGTGTTTCTATTTTTTTCTTTTTATTGCAATTTTTAACGTTTTCTAATACTTTTTACAAGTATTTTATCCGTAGCGTAACTTTTCGACATGTTTCGCTCATACCAAAATGTATGACGTCATTATTATTATTATTATTATTATTATTATTATTATTATTATTATTATTATTATTATTGTTATTATTATTATTATTATTTTATTATCATCATTATTATTATTATTATTATTATTATTATTATTATTATTATTATTATTATTATTATAATTATTATTATTATTAATATTATTATTATAACTCGCAAATACATGCTCCCTCCGGTCGTATATTTTTGCTAGTTGTTTTATTTAATTGCTCAGTAAAATGCGTTTGTTTGTGTTTTTTTTTTTTAAAGAAATGAAAATCACCCAACCCTTTTTTAAATAAATAAAACACGGAATAATAAAAACATAGTTTTAAAACAAAACTTACACTTTAGGGCGTAAAATGTAAAACAAAAAAATCCTAAACTCACTTAAAGTCGTAAAAAGATAATACTATTTGATGTTTCAAATCGAAAAAAAGGTACCTAAAATAAAATCAACAATTAAAAAAATAAAATACAGTGAACAGGATTCTAAATTCAGTTATTTAATTGCTCAATTACATTTGTTTGTTTGTTTTTTGTAGAAAAAATAGTAATTTTAAAATCAATTATTTTTTTAAATTAAAGAATTTGAGTCAATAATTTTGGGCTTTAAAACACTATTTTTAATAACATTTAAAAAACAAAACAAATCCAAAACGTTTTAATGATAAAATCAAAGACAATATATCATTTTTTAGCGATTTGTACGATAAATCTCAGATAATGTGTGGATTACATGTTATTATTGTCCATCTCTCTTTCTCCCTCACCTTCTCGTTTTTCAGTTTCTCTCACTTTCTCTTCATCTTTCTATATGTCTTTCTCTCTCTCTATTTTGTTCTCTTTCTATCTCTCTGTATCTCTCTCTCTCTCTCTCTTACTTTAAATAGAACCTTCTGCGCGTTGTAAATAAAACATCATACTTAATAATCAGAGGGCGGGAAACTAAATGATCTCAAATAATTACGTAACTCAATTTTATAGATAAAAAAGCTATGTATTTAATTAATTGTAGTTATATTTTTAAAAGGTTATTATTATCGAGAAAAATATTATAAATGCACCTGAAAATCTGAAAAAAAAACAATAATGTGAATATTAAATTTATTAGAAGCTTTAAAACAAATTAATTATGTAAATTTGAAAGACGTGGTGCGTTTGGAAAGTTTTGGAATGGGTATATATAAGAGCTGATAAGTAGATATAAAAAGAAAGCGATCAAAACTAATGATATAGTTTCGGCTTTAGACAGACAGACAGCTTCATAATTTCTATTATTAATAGATTAATGGTGTTCTTGTTTTTATTGTTGTTATTGTTGCAGTTATTACAATAACAACGCAAACAATAATAATGATAATCTATTTTTCATTGGGCTTTTTCCGACTAACAATACAAACGTTGTAAGCGACTTAGATTTACCGAGTATTCATAGTTATACACACACAGCTATTTCGTTGTCTACGACTCATTTGTGCGGCTAGACTTGATGAGTGAATTCCCGCTGAGAACCGTAACATCGAACAGTAAACCACGTCTAAATGCGACTAGCCGTAAAGGAATTATTACTACCTTATTGTTTCCGTTTGAGAATATATATATATATATATATATATATATATATATATATATATATATATATATATGATAATTGAATGCAAAAATAGCAAAAGACATCTTTTGTCATTTTTTGCATTATTTTCGTTAGCTCTTGACAAAGCCCATATAACATTTAGGCGAAACGTTGATCTTTTTAGGTCTTCCGCTTATTCCATTTTAATTTCATACCGTCGGATTATTTTATCCTTTAATCTATTCATATATATATATATATATATATATATATATATATATATATATATATACATATATATACATATATATATATATATACATATATATATATATATACATATATATACATATATATATGTGTATATATATATATATATATATATATATGTATATATATATATATATATATATATATATATATATATGTATTTTGAAACGGTTTTTGACACCAGTAAAATTCAGAGGCTTTATTTTGAATTAACATATTATTTAAATTCAGATTTTCGATTTACACAGGAATCTTCATCAGGAAAATAGATAATTTTTTCTTCCTTTTTTTTCTAAACTACATGGTGTCACTTGATTTTGTGCTTCAGTTGTTAACAGAGGTCGTTGTGTAATAATTCCACCAAATGTAAGAATAAACGGTAAAAATGTATAATGCAAAGTTACGAATACGTTATTCGAACACTCTCGACCAGTCTACTATCCGTGTCTGCTTCTAGGTACATACAAATCTAAATTTACTTTAATTAGTTGAAAGTTTCCGGTGGCCGAGTAGATATGGCGACTGCTTGCAGATTCTAGGATGACTGTGAATCGGGTTTTAGCCTCCTGATCGTCTGAAATTGTTACTTTCGTGTACTGATGAGAGCAATAAGCTTGAAACGCAAGCGTCTCTAGGTATTAATAATTGAATATATATAGTTGCAAAATACTCGTAATCCAGGGTTTCGAATTGCATGACCGGTAGTGAATAGTCATATCTCTATGCTGATGAGTCCTGATTATTAAAAAAAAAATGGACGAAACGTATATGTACATGGATAATAAACAATAACCAATATTATTATATATATATATATAAATATATATAATATTTGTTATTGTTTATTATCTATGTACGTATACGTTTCGTCCTTTTTCAATCGGGACTCATCAGCGTAGAGATATGACTATTCACTACCGGTCATGCGATTCGAAACCCCGGACCTCAAGTATTTTTCAACCCCAGTCCAACGTCGCTAATCGCTGGGCCAATTGTAAACAGCGAATAAACTATGATAATTTTAACACTTTAACGGCGGCTTTGACGTCGAGGCATTCTACTTCTATTAAGGGAAGGAATGATGCATTATAAGCAAGTGACGTCATGCTGTGTTAATACTACCAATTACAGTGCTCTACTTTCAAATAGCGACAAATAATATATATATATATATATATATATATATATATATATATATATATATATATATATATATAAATTAGTCGTCCAAGGCTATAGCAATGCGATGTGGTTGCCGTAAGATGGAAAAGTGAAAAGAAATAAACGCAGGGAGAAAGTGAAACTCAAAACGATTTATTAATAATTTCACGAAAACTGATTAAATACCAAATAGTATTTTTTTTTTTGGTAAGTAACAGATCGGCAAAGGGTAATCTTAAATTTTCGAAAGAACAACTTTCATTATCAGAAGACAACAATAGAAGACCGAGAGGGTCGGAAAAACGGGAAAAAAACCGGTGTCAGATCATCGTAATACAGGGGAAAACAATTGGCAGTAGGAACGCAGACAACGTCAAAATTCCATTAAGCAATCATATAACTAAGGTTAAAACATTATAAACATTAGTTTAGTAATATACCAATTTTTTAAGTTTTATTATGTTTCATTTTACATGACTCATCAATCTTTATTTATTTATTTATTTATTTATTTTTTTTTTCATTTATTCTCTTCAAATCTAAATTTAAATTTACTGTCAAAGGGAGATAACTTATTCTAAATAATATATTCAGACTTTAGAAATGAGATTGGAAACTTGAGAAGGAATTTGAGTTGTGAAGTAGATTAGGAACGCAGAAAACGTCAAAATTCCATTAAGCAATCATATAACTAAGGTTAAAACATTATAAACATTAGTTTAGTAATATACCAATTTTTTAAATTTTATTATATTTCATTTTACATGACTCATCAATCTTTATTTATGTATTTATTTATTTATTTTTTTCATTTATTCTCTTCAAATCTAAATTTAAATTTACTGTCAAAGGGAGATAACTTATTCTAAATAATATATTCAGACTTTAGAAATGAGATTGGAAACTTGAGAAGGAATTTGAGTTGTCAAGTGGATAAAAGCCAAGGATGGGACCTTTTTTTTTTCTTTTTTTAATTTTTTTTTTATTAGCAGGGGAAGGGGGGGGAATAAGAAGAGATTATGGGAAGGGGGAGGATTATAAAAAAAAAAAAAAAGTAAGTAAGTTGTGGGTGGGAGTGTGAGGAGGTGGGAGTGTGAGGATGTAAGAATCAGAGGATGAAGGGAGATGACAACTCGAATCTGTTATTCAAGGCAGGGCGAAATTTAGAGATTAGGATAGCTTCCGAAATTCGAAGCTGACCTATATTGCGGACAGAGTTGAGGATGCGGACACTAATGGAGCGATGTGTGTTGCCACATGATATTAAGTGTTTATGGAAGGAAGAAATGTGGGTGTTTAGATGCATCTAAACACCCACATTTCTTCCTTCCATAAACACTTAATATCATGTGGCAACACACATCGCTCCATTAGTGTCCGCATTCTCAACTCTGTCCGCAATATAGGTCAGCTTCGAATTTCGGAAGCTATCCTAATCTCTAAATTTCGCCCTGCCTTGAATAACAGATTCGAGTTGTCATCTCCCTTCATCCTCTGATTCTTACATCCTCACACTCCCACCTCTTCACACTCCCACCCACAACTTACTTACTTTTTTTATTTTTTTTATTTTTTTTTTCTTTTTTTTTTTATAATCCTCCCCCTTCCCATAATCTCTTCTTTCCCCCCCCCCTTCCCCTGCTAATAAAAAAAAAAATTTTAAAAAAAAAATTAAAAAAAAAAAAAAAAGGTCCCATCCTTGGCTTTTATCCACTTCACAACTCAAATTCCTTCTCAAGTTTCCAATCTCATTTCTAAAGTCTGAATATATTATTTAGAATAAGTTATCTCCCTTTGACAGTAAATTTAAATTTAGATTTGAAGAGAATAAATGAAAAAAAAATAAATAAATAAATAAATAAAGATTGATGAGTCATGTAAAATGAAACATAATAAAATTAAAAAAATTGGTATATTACTAAACTAATGTTTATAATGTTTTAACCTTAGTTATATGATTGCTTAATGGAATTTTGACGTTTTCTGCGTTCCTAATCCACTTCACAACTCAAATTCCTTCTCAAGTTTCCAATCTCATTTCTAAAGTCTGAATATATTATTTAGAATAAGTTATCTCCCTTTGACAGTAAATTTAAATTTAGATTTGAAGAGAATAAATGAAAAAAATAAATAAATAAATAAATAAATAAAGATTGATGAGTCATGTAAAATGAAACATAATAAAACTTAAAAAATTGGTATATTACTAAACTAATGTTTATAATGTTTTAACCTTAGTTATATGATTGCTTAATGGAATTTTGACGTTTTCTGCGTTCCTACTGCCAATTGTTTTCCCCTGTATTACGATGATCTGACACCGGTTTTTTCCCGTTTTTCCGACCCTCTCGGTCTTCTATTGTTGTCTTCTGATAATGAAAGTTGTTCTTTCGAAAATTTAAGATTACCCTTTGCCGATCTGTTACTTACCAAAAAAAAAAAATACTATTTGGTATTTAATCAGTTTTCGTGAAATTATTAATAAATCGTTTTGAGTTTCACTTTCTCCCTGCGTTTATTTCTTTTCACTTTTCCATCTCACGGCAACCACATCGCATTGCTATAGCCTTGGACGACTAATTTACACTTACATTTACCAGCAATGCTTCTAGCAAACTACAATCTCCTTTTATATATATATATATATATATATATATATATATATATATCAGGTTGTCCGGATAGTTCGTGGATATTTTTAGTTTTGTGTCTTTAGACATATAAGAATACGCCAAATTATTGAGAAATATAATATACTTACGTTTCCGGTAAGAGCATACTCCAAGATATCTATTAAGAAAGAAAGTTAAAAATTAATGGCAATTTTGGATGTCTTTGAAAATAGAAGATTGTAAGTGCCATTGTAGACACTTGATGCCTAACTTTTTCCATAAAAGCAAAAAATGTCTCGCAAACAACAAACATTATATGTGAAGTATATGTTAAAGACGCCTTGCTGACAAAACTGTAGTGGTTCGCTAAGTTTAGCCTTAATGATGGAATAACGCTCGGGCAGACGACCTGCTACAGAGTACTACACAATCATGATATTAATTGAGAATGACCAATGTAACACAGCGCGAAAACTAGCATAAAAGCTTAAAATATAAAATTCCACCATTTATCAGCATTTGGTAAAAAATATTTATACAAATCGATACTATGATTGGTGTTACATGATTTGAATAAGAATAACTTTTTGGATCGCATTTCCATTTGTTTTATAAACAGAATGAAAATGCATTTTTTAAAGCAAATTGTTACAGGCAATGAGAACTGGATTATTTACCGTAATGTAAATAGAAAACGATCCTAGTTTAATCAAGATGAGCAATCTGAAGTTATGCTTTGTGTCTGTTGGGATTGGAAAGCAATTGTGTACGATGAGCTTCTGCCCCCCCCCCGCACCATTAAGTCTGAAAAATAATTTTAACATCTCGAGCAATTAAAAGCGCACCATTAAGTCCGAAAAATCATTTTAACATCTCAGGCAATTAAAAGCGCACCATTAAGTCTGAAAAATTATTTTAACATCTCGAGCAATTAAAAATGCACCATTAAGTCTGAAAAATAATTTTAACATCTCGAGCAATTAAAAGCGCACATTTAAGTCTGAAAAATAATTTTAACATCTCGAGCAATTAAAAGTGCACCATTAAGTCTGAAAATTAATTTTAACATCTCGAGCAATTAAAAGCGCACAATTAAGTCTGAAAAATAATTTTAACATCTCGAGCAATTAAAAGTGCACCATTAAGTCTGAAAAATAATTTTAACATCTCGAGCAATTAAAAGCGCACAATTAAGTCCGAAAAATTATTTTAACATCTCGAGCAATTAAAAGCGCACCATTAAGTCTGAAAAATTATTTTAACATCTCGAGCAATTAAAAACGCACCATTAAGTCTGAAAAATAAATTTAACATCTCGAGCAATTAAAAGCGCACAATTAAGTCTGAAAAATAATTTTAACATCTCGAGCAATTAAAAGCGCACAATTAAGTCTGAAAAATAATTTTAACATCTCGAGCAATTAAAAGCGCACCATTAAGTCTGAAAATTAATTTTAACATCTCGAGCAATTAAAAGCGCACCATTAAGTCTGAAAAATAATTTTAACATCTCGAGCAATTAAAAGTGCACCATTAAGTCTGAAAAATAATTTTAACATCTTAAGCAATTAAAAGCGCACCATTAAGTCTGAAAAATAATTTTAACATCTCGAGCAATTAAAAGCGCACCATTAAGTCTGAAAAATTATTTTAACATCTCGAGCAATTAAAAGCGCACCATTAAGTCTGAAATATAATTTTAACATCTCGAGCAATTAAAAGCGCACCATTAAGTCTGAAAAATAGTTTTATACATCTCGAGCAATTAAAAGCGCACCATTAAATCTGAAAAATAGTTTTAACATCTCGAGCAATTAAAAGCGCGCAATTTAGTCTGAAAAATAATTTTAACATCTCGAGCAATTAAAAGCGCACCATTACTCTGAAAAATAATTTTAACATCTCGAGCAATTAAAAGCGCACAATTAAGTCTGAAAAATAATTTTAACATCTCGAGCAATTAAAAGCGCACCATTAAGTCTGAAAAATGATTTAACCATCTCGAGCAATTAAAAGCGCGCAATTTAGTCTGAAAAATAATTTTAACATCTCGAGCAATTAAAAGCGCA
This sequence comes from Sepiola atlantica, assembly GCA_963556195.1. Lineage (NCBI taxonomy): Eukaryota > Metazoa > Mollusca > Cephalopoda > Sepiida > Sepiolidae > Sepiola > Sepiola atlantica. The sequence goes on along the minus strand of OY744538.1, from coordinate 84,848,465 downwards.
CCATTATTCTGAAAAATAATTTTAACATCTCGAGCAATTAAAAGCGCACAATTAAGTCTGAAAAATAATTTTAACATCTCGAGCAATTAAAAGCGCACCATTAAGTCTGAAAAATGATTTTAACATCTCGAGCAATTAAAAGCGCACCATTAAGTCTGAAAAATAATTTTAACATCTCGAGCAATTAAAAGCGCACTATTTAGTCTGAAAAATAATTTTAACATCTCGAGCAATTAAAAGCGCACCATTAAGTCTGAAATATAATTTTAACATCTCGAGCAATTAAAAGCGCACCATTAAGTCTGAAAAATAATTTTAACATCTCGAGCAATTAAAAGCGCACCATTAAGTCTGAAATATAATTTTAACATCTCGAGCAATTAAAAGCGCACAATTTAGTCTGAAATATAATTTTAACATCTCGAGCAATTAAAAGCGCACAATTTAGTCTGAAAAATAATTTTAACATCTCGAGCAATTAAAAGCGCACCATTAAGTCTGAAAAATAATTTGTACATCTCGAGCAATTAAAAGCGCACCATTTAGTTTGAAAAATAAATTTAACATCTCGAGCAATTAAAAGCGCACAATTAAGTCTGAAAAATAATGTTAACATCTCGAGCAATTAAAAGCGCACCATTAAGTCTGAAATATAATTTTAACATCTCGAGCAATTAAAAGTTCACAATTTAGTCTGAAAAATAATTTTAACATCTCGAGCAATTAAATGCGCACAATTTAGTCTGAAAAATAATTTTAACATCTCGAGCAATTAAAAGCGCACCATTAAGTCTGAAAAATAATTTTAACATCTCGAGCAATTAAAAGCGCACCATTGAGTCTGAAAAATAATGTTAACATCTCGAGCAATTAAAAGCGCACCATTAAGTCTGAAAAATAAATTTAACATCTCGAGCAATTAAAAGCGCACCATTAAGTCTGAAAAATAATTTTAACATCTCGAGCAATTAAAAGCGCACCATTAAGTCTGAAAAATAATGTTAACATCTCGAGCAATTAAAAGCGCACCATTAAGTCTGAAAAATAAATTTAACATCTCGAGCAATTAAAAGCGCACCATTAAGTCTGAAAAATAATTTTAACATCTCGAGCAATTAAAAGCGCACCATTAAGTCTGAAAAATAAATTTAACATCTCGAGCAATTAAAAGCGCACCATTAAGTCTGAAAAATAATTTTAACATCTCGAGCAATTAAAAGCGCACCATTAAGTC